>JALIZH010022702.1:0-23022 GCA_030522465.1 Rhipicephalus appendiculatus
TCGGAAATGTTCCACGCGTGCTTGCCAAAGTTCTACGTTCCAGCGTCTAAAAATACCGTCACAGTCAGCTGAATGTCTGTCGACATTGTGTCTCAGACATTGCAACTTTCGATAGGCTATCACAATAGCCACCGATAACTTAGTCGCACAATTGCATGACAATGGGCCGTAAGCATTCATTTCCGAAGTTCTTCCTTATTCGCAGCCACTTAAGTAACGATCCTATTAAAAAATGGAACTTCCGTTGCCATGTAGTTCGCACAGCAGGCTCATGTATGTACGTGGCGTGTTGAGTGATAAAGGTTACATAAATCGAAAGGCTTGTTCAGTCTGGTCAAGATTACTGCATCGAATAACATAAAATATTACTGTATCCAATAACATTATAATCTTTGGATGTAAACCTATTAGAAATTGCACGTCTTTTAACGTGCGTTTTAGAAGGACGAGTACTATTATGATGCACTGCAAATCGGTTCTTCAGAATCCCTCAAGGTGACGGGAGGGTTAAGAAAGGGAAATTGACAACCCACCGATATGAACTGTGTTTGCAGATGTAGGTCTTAACGTCGGTTATCTGTACGTGTTTCCTTAATAAGGTTTCTAACTGGGGAGTCAGTGAAGCAGCTTGGAAGCGGAGCACCGTACAAAAGGGGGGTATACCTTTTCTGGGCGGTGATTCCGGAAACACGCGCAGCACGGCGCAAGTCGCAAGAATCCAAGCGAGTTAGACACAGCGAAGTTCGGGCCGGAACGCCGAAGAACAGGTGTGGCCGAGGCTTATACACTACAAAGGACACCTTCCACAACCCTGTCGGGAAACTATCCGCTTCGCTTGTGGGCACAGGCTCGGGAAGGGGTCGACACTTAAGTCGCTCGCACTGTTTGCCACGGGTGGAAGGCCGAAAGGTTGCTGAAGCCGCCGCAGCCGCCACCACCACCGTGATTCCGTCCCGCAAAAAAGCGCCGCCGCCGCCGACGCCGTGCTATCTCCTCGGTCGTCCGACGGTATTGTTCACCTTATCGACGCAGCGAGACGTCGTAGTCGTCTGAATAAACCAAGTGGCCCGGTTCGCTACGTCCCGATAAGCCTTCTGATCCTCACCGATAAGCTCGCTTGTTTGCGCATTTTATTGCTTACCAGTCACGTACTACCCTTACAGTTGTTATATCGCTTTGGCTGTACGAGGAGATCAATGATAGTAATTTCTGGGGTTTTAAGCGTTAAACCGCCGCGGTGGTCTAGCCGTTATGGTGCTCGACTGCTGACCGAAGGTTACGGGATCGAATCCTGGCCGCGACGGCCGCATTTTCGGTGGAGGCGAAAATGCTTGAGGCCCGCGTACTTAGATATAGGTGCACGTTTTAAAGAACCGCAGGTGGTCGAATCTTTCGAAGTCCTCCACTACGGCGTCTCTCAATCATATCGTGGTTTTGGGTCGTTAAACCCCAATAATTCATTATTATTTTAGGTGCTAAAACCACGATATGATCATGAACGTAATGAATGTAAGAACAGCGCAGCAGACAAGGACTGGCAAAGAACCCACGCCCTAAATTATTGACAAACTTATATAGGCGCTTGAAGCGAATGAGCGTCCGATACGGAGGAGATCAACGGTTACAGAACCGCGTGTCAGGCGAGCCTCGCATGCATAGATGGGGTGCTCTGTGTTCGCCTGTGCGCAGGCATGCAATTTCTTCCTCGTGGTAACGCTTATTTGCATGTGTCAGATACTAAACTGCGCGCGAGATAAAGTTCAGGCGGTGTATAGAGAGTGTTCACGACTTTAATGTGGGGGGGTAAACGTTGGAGGAGACGATCCTTTCCGGTGGACTGAGGAGCATCTGACGTAGGGACACTAGTACGACTGTTGCAACTACGCTCATTGGTTGGCGCCAGTCGGTATTGCTACCGTGAGTACCTTCCACTTCAGCGACATGTACCTTCAGCTCCAGTGGCACGTTATCTTGAAATACTGCTATATAGGGTATCTACTGGTGGCTTTCGGCTTGCACTAAGTTCAATCGCGTGGTTCAACTTTCCATAGTTGGGCCCGTTTTTATGAAGACATATTCAAAAAGCGCAGACAACAGGACAAAGACATGTCGTAACGCCTCTGTCACGTCCGTGCTGTTGTATGTTTGCTTGCGCTGATTACAGCTACGTGACAAACACCATGAACTCAATAGTGTCCTTAAACGGCTTTTGAGTCATGTCCTTGACCTGCATGTCTGATGATAAAACCCACAATTTGGTGACTAAAGACTGACGAACCCCGTGGCACATATAGCCACGCCTATGATAACAGAAGGTGCCCTTCTCTACGATTTAAGCATGGTAAAAAGCTAGTCTGAATACACGTAACTAGGCTTTAAACTCTCATGTTCCAACCTCCTCCGCCAATGTGTCCTATTGTAGGGTAGACTGAGGGATTTATTCTTCAAGTTAACCTCCTTGAATTTACCCTCTCCACAGCCTCGTTATCAAAACCTGCACGAAACTGCCGAGATGGCTATTAACAGAATTTCATGTTCACAGCTTCGGTCGTGTGGGAAAAGTGTCGTAGCTGGACAGAAAATTATGGGCCCTAAAATTATCGATTCTTCGAAGCTTCGGGGGGAGGGGGGGGGGGGGGGGGGTATCGTGAAAGTGCGAAGGAATTGACGACTACTGAAAAACATTAAAAATGTCATTTAGACGGCATAGAGATGATGGGATTAGTATATACGCTTCAAAAAAATTCGTAGTTCGTAACGTTTTCGCAAACACCCTCCTTTTTCTAATTCGAGTACATGAGGAACTGCTAGCACGCAGCCTTCCCGTTTATATAGAAAAATATCGACCGCATTGTCGGTCATAATCTACTTAGTGTACTTACGGCGCTGCAGCAGACGGAGGAAATATTTGTTGCATTCCCACTTGCCGAAGTAAAGGAATCATTCGTATATATACTCATGTGTGTTTACAGAAACTCATTGCTCAGCGTTCGCCTAATGCGTCTTTCCTTCGATTTGACGTCTTATCATCTCTGAAATTTACAGAAATGCCGAAGTGACCGAGCGCGATGGCTGAATATCGTCACAACAAAAATTTCGCACGAAAGAAGCATGTGCATGAACTGACCACTATGTTTAGCGTTAAAAATGTCATCAATATGAAATATATTTTTAAACATTGAGAGACAGTGGCGTAGCCAGGGGGTGGCACACCGGGCACGTGCCCCCCCCCCCCCCCCCCCCGAATTTTTTTTTTCGCCATGGAATACAGAGGGTAAAATGGCCATTTCAAGGAGGTGCCCCCCCCCCCCCCCCTCCCCCCCCCCGAAAAACATTTCTGGCTACGCCCCTGTTGAGAGACGACGGGACGTTGAGCAAAATTTCCCAACTAATAACATTTTTCAAACTACCTTCCCTGTCAAATTCAAGCGTACGCGGTGCTTCCAGCGTGCACTCTCACTCCAGTGCAGTATAGACGACATAGTTGGTTATATAGTTTACAGTTGATGTACTTACTCTGCCCCGAGAAACCAAGGAAAATGTTTGCTGCACTTCTATTTGGTGAACTCAACAATAATAATGATAATTTCTGGGTATAGCACGGCAAAACTACGACGCGATTATGAGGCATGCCATAGTTTATGGATGCGGATAATTTCGACCACCACCTGGGCTTCTGAAAGCGTTAGAACATTGGCACGGGAGCTGCGGGGCAGTGGCATTTGGGTGAGTCATTTAGGTTTGCTGCATCAGGCTGCGACAGAAAGTACTAGAATGAACGTTTTGGAAATACCTGTCAAAACTGATTGCTTGTCTCCGTGAGATCGTGATCAGGCAGCGATAAGGAGCGTTCGCTCGAGAAAAAGCAACAATGTAATCGTCGGGCTGCCGAGATACGACGCACGGCGCGCCCACGTAGGCGTCTGTATACACCAGACGGAATGAGCTGTACAGAGAGAGATAAGGGAACAAACGCGCGACTATTTCGTGACGTCAGTGAACTGGAAACGGCACGTTGACAGCGTTGACCGCTCGGCACGACCGGACAAACTATCGGACCATTTAGTGGGCAACACTGACGCCTTATTACCGCGTATACGCCATCTACCACACTTCGCTGGACAATTGCTTGAACAGCTGTTTCTTTGCCGCTTCAGCTAAATGAGTCAGAAGTAAGCTCACATGCTGCGGCGCATGAGGGCTCAGTGCTTTGTTTGGACGTGGTCGAAAGGCACCCTTAAAAAACACTTCAGAACAGGTGGTGTAGCCAGAGTTATCTCGTGGGGGGGAGCGAGGGGCGGGGGGGGGGGGGGGGGTGTTTACGTGTATATATACATGCAAAATTTTGAAATTCCGGAGGCATTGTTATTTATTTCACACGAGGGTCGGGCAACAATTAAACGTAGCACATGTTTCACAACATCATTGGAAGAGTTTCGAGCTGGAGTCATTAGTATGCATGCATGCTCTTCTGGGAACACGATACGATTCGCTTCAGGAAAAGAACTATAGAGATAATATCAATAACCATGGGCAAGTAACTAGACAGGAGTCCTGTTTGCTGTACCTATACCAGAAGCGAGGGAAAAAAAAAGAGGTATGTAGAGAGGGTAACAACAAACATAGCGTGCATGCATGAAAGAATCCACTGGGTCAGAGTGGCACGTATGGGCAATGGATGAAACCAATGTATCTACAGAGCGAGTCGAATGGACATCGAAGTGATGTTGTCCATGCAAACACTACATCAGGACGTTGTGGATGCCAGAACGCAATCTTCGGAGTGACCTCCAGCACACCTCGCAGATGTGCACGGTTCGGCTGGGGCGAATACGTTCATGCCATATTTTTTTTTTAAACAACAAGAAATATACGAATAGACGAGTGGTGTTGTAACGCAGCCCATGCAAGGCAGGAGATTGTGGGGCGTGTTAGCGAGCGCGGGATTCTGCGTTGCAAAAGCGGTGAACACCAATGACTCATTTACAAGCTATAACGAAAAAAAGAACGACAGAATATGCGCGAGCTAGAATTTCACCCTTTTAATGCCTTTATATTCTGAAACTTTCAAAAGGCCGTAGAAACTACACAGCTGTATTCTAAGTTTTATAATGGCGTCTCGTCACTTAACGAGGTTATAACACGCGAGAAACAGATTTCCTTATCATATAGCCCAGGACGTTTGCAGTCGCATTTATGGCCCCGAGAATCTATATGCAGTACAAAAAGAACATAAGTGATGAAGAGAAGGGTACTCCTGTCCGTAAAATGAGAAGCGAAAAGAGGATAGCCATTCCCTTTTGAAAGGCATGGGCGATGCACAACGTGATTGCCTTTCTTCAAAAGCCTGGCTGTAGTACGCTCTAATTTGTTGCATATGTAGAACGTGAAACTGCGCGAGTTCTGTGATAAGCAATATATTTAATAATAATATCTGGGGTTTAACGTCCCAAAACCACGACATGATAATGAGAGACGCCGTAGTGGAGGGCTCCGGAAATTTCGACCATCTGGTGTTCTTTAACGTGCACTGACATCGCACAGTACACGGGCCTCCACCATTTCGCCTCCATCGAAAATGCGACCGCCGCGGCCGGGATCGAACCCGCGACCCTTCGGGTCAGCAGCCGAGCACCGTAACCACTGTTCCACCGAGGCGGACAAAAGCAATATATTTAGTGCTGGTTGTAAGATGATATCATTGGGAGTAAGAGACATAACCCGAGCGACTGAAAACTAAACAACTACCTTTTTTTTTCTTTTTTTTACGTACGCGCCAATACGCATGGGAAAACGAGGTGTTGAAAAATATATAATCCCGATTGAGTACAATGAAAAGTCTGACGTACATGAGCCGGCAGTCTGGTGAGCGCTGCCTTGGTGTTGTTTGCTGTCTTCCGCTTGGCTTGAACACGCCCGACGGTTCTGAGCGTCGCCGATCGACTAGACGCGGAAGAGATCGCGTTCCCGCACACTTTAGAGACGATCTTTTTCTAGACTCCCAGCTGTTCGGCGCTCGTGTGGCCGCAAGTTCACAGTTTTCATTTAAAAACACCGGAGGAAGGAGTGAATGCCCCTTAGCGGAACACAAACAAAGTCACGTGACTTCTCTTCTATTTCGGCGCAAAGACAAACAAAGCTACTGTACTAGTCGGCAATCGCGTGTCGTCTGTAGCTTATTTTTTCCCTCTCTTTCTTTCTCTTTGCGTAGCGTCAGTGGTAGTTCGTAAATTCGTTTATTCGCTTGTTAAGTCTCCAGGAAACAAGTATCGATATGAAACAAAAGCGCGCAATAATAAGCGAAATAGGCCAGTTTCAAATGGAGATGTGGAACGAAATGTTTGAAAAATGCCTTGCTTTGGAATAAAAAAAAATCACCAACGATATTGCGAGTATGCCAGTAAAAACACGTGGTATGAAAGGCCTTGAAGACGACGCCTTTCATACTAAGCGTTTTTCATACTAGACCGTGACGTAACTGATTTTGACAGCATCGGATCCGCTGCGTTCGCTTCTTGTCACGCTTGAATTTTTTACGGGACATCACAGTGACGCAGATGAAAATTAGCCGGTATTGCTCAGATAATCGTTATTAGATTAAATTAAGAAGCCAAAGAAATTACATCTGTATCTCGCATGACTTCGCTTAAGACGAAGAAGAAAACAAATGAATGCAAATGCCGAAACGCACGTATCTACACTTTGTTGTCATAGAAAACTGAGCCATATCTGCAGGTTTCACATAATTCAGTCATAGTTGCATAGTGCGATCTAATTCATGCTTTTAAGGATCATTCAGTGGGAGCTGAGGAGTCAGAAGAAGAATGTAGGGGGGACGTACAATTCAATTGACGTCGGAATGTTACTGTGGGACACACCAGAAAATGTAACATCTGTATCGAGCGTTTTCAGAGCTCTTTGACCGCACCAGTGGCGTAGCCGGGACAGGAAGAGGGTTGAGTGACTCAACCCCCCCCCCCCCCCCCAATCTTTACATTTTGTATGCGCGTATATAAGCGCACACATACAAAAAACACTAATATACACGTAGGGAAGTCAGACCCCCCCTATTCGCCCCCCCCCCCCCCACTCCCCCCCCCCCCAAAAAAAAAAAGAAAGAAAAATAGGGAAAAGATTTTTGGCTTGGCCCTTGGACCGCACTTGGCCCTCCTGCCATAAAACAGCGCATCATAATCACCATCGAGCTTTATTTTTCCCTTATGCGATGTTTATTTGAGAAGCAACCGACCAAAATGCTGCAGAAGTTATACATGTGGTCTAAACAAGGGCGCAGCGGCAGTGGCGTAGCCAGGGGGTGGCACACCGGGCCCGTGCCCCCCCCCCCGAAATTTTTTTTCGCCATGGCATACAGAGCGAAAAATGACCATTTCAAAAAGGTGCCCCCCCTCCCCCCCCCCCTGAAAAAAAATTCTGGCTACGTTGTGTGCAGCGGCTGAAGTACGGCGTGTGTGCTCACAACTCATCTCCCTCCCGAAGCAAGCGCTCAAACCAAAACAAACCTGTAGAGTCAATGTCCTCTAGACTCGAGCGATGGCTCGCGGAGCAAAGAGCGGTCAAAGCCTATCTCGCATGCACGCTAAGCTCGAACGACGAGGAATTCATGAATGAAAAGCGGGGTCACGAGTAGGACGCGCAGGTAAATATCGATGATCTCGTTGTACATGGGATTGTTTAAGGGCGTACAATAGCACTTTTGAGATGGTAAGAAAAAAAGAAAACCGAGACAGCATCAAAACACTGTAAATATCGAAAGCCGATGACTTACGCACCGGCAAGAATATACTGTAAAATACAGAAAAGGAAATCGACGGCCTTGCTGTTTATCTTTCGAAGCCGCACCGCGGAAATTCGAGATAGAATTAGCCCCCCTCGAGGGTCCTGGAAGAGAGTTGGTCAACAGAGCCTCAGACAAAGCTACGTGGTTTTGTGTAATAAGGGCGTAAGCATGAACTTCACAGAGTGAGACACAGCCTAGCGTTTAGAACGAGAGACTGAGACAAAAACATTAATTTACAGAAGGTTTCCGTGTTTTTTTACGGGCAGGGTGGTAAAGCTGAGGTAATTGGGAAATGCGCAGTGCATACTGGAAGGCCAGATATGGCGATAATCTATGAGACACGGAATAAATAAAATCGATGAACTTGGAAATAATGAAAAGATTGGTTTACCACGCATTGGTAACAGTCGGCGGCACCAGGATTGTACTTAATGGAAGATGGGGGTAGTGGGGGGGTGGCAGATGACAAGTCAGTTCCTTCAGGGTTGTCGTGGGGAGGGGGGATCAGGGAAGCGGGGAAGCTTACGCTTTAGTGTTTTGATTATTTTTGCTATTTCACGGGGGGGGGGGGGGGTGGACACCCCCCGCGCCCCTCCAGGCGCCACCCCTGGCCTCAGTCTGGCTGTCGCGGCTTTATTTATCGGTCCGTGTACGCGTTATATTGGACTAACGATGAGATTCACGGTGAAAAGTGCAAGTTACGCCTTTGCGAGATAATACCGGCTTGTCGAGTGCATGCACGTGCCTCGATTCACGTTCTTAATTTCAACGCTTGTTTATGGAAGCGAGGGTCGAGCACGCTGTCGAGTCGACGAATGCCAGTGACCGCGGAGCCTATACAGCCGGAAGATCCGAGGTTCTCGAAGCGGTCGCGGGATCATCGGCACCGTGCTCTCAAATGACGTCGACCGCGCCGATCATCGGTGACCGCCGACAGGCGAATACAACCGCGGACGCTTGTGAGGAGAAGTTACGTACAGTGACAGTCGACAAACCCGCCCCTGGCGAAATACTGAGAGAGGTTGTAAAGGTTTCCAGTAAGGCTGAGGCCGGTTGGCTACCGCGAAGCTCGGAAAAAATAAAGTGCACAAAATGACAACGAGGACCAAAGTTAGCACTCTTCATTAAAAAAAATGGATTCATTGTCTGGTTAGCCACCAAGCCACTGTAGATATCCACGGGCTGAATGCCACCCTACGAAGATTAGCGAGCCTTTTACAGTATAAACAACCTGATCAGGCAATGAATGGAATGAAGGAAGCGAAATTTTGAAGGCTCGTTTCTTTGTTTGACACAGCGTTAATGGAAACCAGCAGATAAGGAAGCCAAGGAAAGCTTAGCTTCATTATCTTTGGCATGATTATCTGCTGGTTTTCATTAACACTGACACGGCCGCTGACACTGATCAGGCAATGTAGCTTACGGCTGGTATTTAAAGGGTATAGCGTCTTCTTAGTGAATCGTGGTTACTGCTGTCAACCCTAGAAGTTGTATTTTCTTGTAAACTGTGTAACATGGGAATCTTGTCAATTAACTGGTCGACTATGCCGGAAAGCTAGTCAATAAAAACTCACAGAGTCCCTTATGCATCCGCCTCAGTCGACTACAAGGCAAAAGCCACCTTCTTTTTCTTCTAAGTCGATGTATTGAACCTCCCGCGCTACCCTCCGAAAGCGTTCTGCAACTAACGTGATTATGCGATGCCTCCAAGATCAGAGGCATTGCAAGGTTTCTGCACCTCACCTCGTTTCGCACGGCCTCCGGGATTAGCGCACCTTTGCCCAGTGCAATGCTGTCATTTGATGACGTCACGATGACGTCGCAAATGTTTGACGATGTGTGACGTCACGCGGACGTCATATAGTGATGTCATAACGTCGTGGTATCTTTTGCATCGCTTGTGTTGACGCCACGAAGTGGGACGCCGACGCTGGACGCCGGTCAGTTTTCGAGTACGATGGGGCGTCTAAGGCTTTCGCCTTAAAAACGAAATAAAAAGTGGCGGTGGCGATCAAAGGCGAAGCATTGAAAGCAAGAAATAATGTCGATAAAAAAAATTGAAGGACACTTTGTAAATTCGAAAGTGTGTTCGGCGAACGCCTGTGCCCATTGAGACGGGGTCGGTCAGAATGGAACGCGATGCGAGCGTCTCCTTCTTGCATGATTGGACACGCTGGGCACAGCGACGCGACGCAAGCAAAACGCGAGCGCTGTAGAGTCCGACGCGAGGCGCGATCGACGCGACCGCCGTCCTTTGGCGCACCCCGATGGCCACCTGGCACCGTGCCAGGGCACGGACGGACGGACGGATGGACGGACGGGAGCATGAGACATGTTTTAAGGCTTTTTTAAAACATAGCGGCCATGACGTACCTGCCGCTCCACCATGCGCTTCCGGTGAATCCAGGGGCGCGATTCTCGCAGTGTCCACTTAGTGGACATGTCCACTTCGGCGGAGCGCGTTCAGTTACGGAAAAAACGGCGAGTCATGACGTCATGGTGCTCTTGACCACGTCGACGCACCGAACCGGCCAGCACATTCTCAGCGTAAACAGAAAGAAAGTCGAAGAAATGTACAGTAACAGGACTCTTAAACTAACTTGACAAGTCTGAACTTGCGTATTAACGTGTTGAGATGTTTGAAGAACGATGCAGGGAATGCGTATCCACCTTCCAGGTTCGTCAGGCGGGCGGCCACGTTAAACCTAATACAAGGGCTAACGTGATTAGAGTTCATGCACGGCCTCCGAGATGTGCGCCCAAAAGCGGACCTCTGGGGGCAGCATTCGCTGCGGCGAAACGCATTCCGTCTCTCATTTGTGTTGAGGGTTGTGAAAGCTGCGTGGCGTCAAAATGACGTTGCGGAAGAAAGACCGGAAACTGGCGGCGCGCTGCTCGCCAGCTCCATCCAATCAGTGGAGGCCGAAGTGGACATGTCCACTAAGTGGACACCGCGAGAATAGCTCCCCAGTCAACACAATCGCAGCCTACGAGACCGGTCACATTTACCCTGTAGGAGTCGCCGCATGGGGAGTGGATTTTGTCGCTTTTGCAATGAAACACACTGGGACTTTCTAAAGGCTTTCCAACCCTGTATGCGATTTTACACCGAAATAGCGCGACGACGACCGGGCCGCCGTCGCTAAGAACTTGCGGTGTTTTACATGCCAAAACGACGATATGATTGTGAGGCACGCCGTAGTGGAGGGCTTCGGAAATTTAGACCATCTGGTTTTCCTTATCCTGCACTGGCATTCGCACCGTACGCCTCTAGTACCGGTCCTCTAGCATTTCGCCTCAATCGAAGAGAGATCGCCGCGGCCGGGATCGAACCCGCGACCTTCAGTAGCCGAGAACCATCACCAGTATAACACAGCGGCGGACAGCTCGTGGATCTTTTGAAGTTGATCCCGAACAATCAGCAGAAACGGGAAAAGCAATACGATTTTGATACAAGTCACGTCTAGAGCGTACTGTTGTTTCACTACTCTTTCTTCACGCCTTCAGCAAAAATAAATCTACCTCAGGAAATAACGCATTTTGTCGTCCAATTTTGGAACGTGTGTTAGATAAGTGGTGCCCGTCTAAGTGCTCGAATACGACGTTTCGCATGTCACTTTTATTCGCACGTGACTCCAAACCCAGCCAATAAATCAACATATTTTCTCTGCTAAGCGAGAAGGAGTAGCCGATGCCATTATAAAGGCATCAACCTCTCCTATTCACTATTTAAATAAAAAAAAAAAACGAGTCAGCTGAGTGAGTGCGCAATCCTCTTCCGGGAAAGCTAACGTGGAATCTCAACACGTTTACATTCATATTTATAAAAACAACACACGTACACTAAAAGGTGCTTGGATGCAATTCCGCAGTTTAAAAAATTAGCATGTCTTAATACAATTTATGAGATGCCAGCTCGAAATTTTCCAAAATTTCCGTAGCTTCTTTTGAACAGATATAAAAGCAGTCTCTGTCCGCCGCGGTGGAGCAGTGGCTATGGCGCTCGGCTGCAAACCAGAAGGTCGCGGGTTCGATCCCGGCCGCGGCGGTCGCATTTCGATGGAGGCGAAATGGTAGATTCCCGTGTACTGTGTGATGTCAGTGCACGTTAAAGAACACCAGATGGTCAAAATTTCCGGAGCCCTCCACTTCGGCGTTTCTCATAATCATATCTTGGTTTTGGGACGTAAAACCCCAAATATTATTATTAAGCCGTCTCTTGGTGAAATTCCTACAGATTCGTGACGGCGACGCTCTTTCGTAAAACCGCGTAAACTTTGTTCGAACTAAAAAAAAAAAAAAAAAAGAAAATCAGCGAAACAGAAAAACCGTATGACGCAAGTTATAACACGTCCGCGCAGGCAGCGCAACACAGCTGCATCCCACTGCGTCAGCATTGAGCTATAGCCGTTAAATAAATATAAAAAAAAGTGGAGGACAAACGCGGACAATGAATAAATGCGTGACAGGGAATACAAATTCCTTTCTGTAACTCCGAAAAGCGCATCCTTTTTGTCTGCCCCTAGCTGCATACCGAGTAGCGCGTCTTTCATTGTGTCTGAGACCGCGAGAATCGACCTTACGTAAGCTTCTTACGCACACCTAATGTCAATCTACGTAATGTACACGCCGGGTACAGTCTAACGACCTTCGTATTCAGATCTAAACAAAAGAATATCGCAAAGTTATTGCTCGTCCGTAAACCAGCCTAGACCGAATGCCGCCATTTCTGTCTCATTTTCATCTTTAATAACTGCTTATACATCATTCAAGCATTGCGAAACAACTTGACAGCCGCGCACGACTTGTGTGTGACGTATGTTTCACTGTGCGCCGCCGCCGCCTGTTTGCGTAACCGCTATCGCGCACAATGAGAAATATAAAAAAAATCGAGGACCGAGCGGCATTTGAACACGGGCCCTCTACTCGGCAGTCGAGTACTCTACCACAGAGCCACGCCGGTTCTTGAAACTACTTCGCAAGAAAATACAGGCGTCATGGCGGACAGGGAATCACGTTAACATGTGTACTATAGGACTCGGAAGAAGAGCAAAATAACAATCAGGCGTCGCAATATGCGAATTGCGTAACGAGTGGGGGGGGATTTAAAGCTTCCCACCAATTACAAAGGGCTCTGCCATAACTCATCGTCATCAGCCACAGCATCAACAAAGTGCACAAAATTCGTTACGGACGCGAATTGGGTACCTCGCTTCTCCTCAGAATGTTGAATATGGTGCAGTGGGTATTACTATACTTCGCAAAATTAAAATGGTTTATGGTGTAGTGAGTATCTTGCAACTGTATTTGCAGTAGTTGCCCTAAGAGAGTTTGCAATGGGCTCCAGAAAGGCCTCTTCTCCACCAGCGTTCACTGTGTCTGTTCTGCGTGTTCCACGCAGGCCTGGCGTTTCTTTTTGCCACATTCAAATGCGACTTTAGAAGATTGTATTAGAGCTGCGGCGTCGTCAAGTTTTTAAAAAGGAAGTATGCTTGTTAAACAACATGGTTGATTCCTCCGTCAGGAATCGGTATAACACGAAAGTAAACGTGTCCTTCCAGAAGTAGTTCAATGTTTACTGTAGATTGAAACAATCGTTTGCACAACGTATAACGTGGATGCACCCATGTTGACGCTTGGTGGTGCATCTCCATCCCGCGACTAACGTCCATGATCAACGATTACACAAACCATTGTGGTAGTTGTAGATGTTAAACAAAAGTAAGTGTCGTGTCCCGGTGCATTGTTTTATGCGTATGCCTTTTTTTTTCGATGACATTGTTATATACCAGAAACACTAACACTATACGATCACGCAAACAATACAAACGGAACGATCATCGTACTTTCTTGCCGAGAAGGCTTCACGAACTTGGGTTCATCGTACTTCGGTTAGTTATCCCTCAAGCACTACGCTACCACGAGGAAGACACGGGAGAATACTGATGAGGAATCGCGGTTCTTATGACCGACTCCACAGCAGTCGGCTGCGCTGTCGTTTTCGCACGAACATTAGAATTACACAGCCCGCGCGATCTTTCTCAGTTTCATTGACCCATGGTGCCACCACCTCAGTCTTTGAGCGATGAAGTTTACTGGCGCAAATGAAACAAGAACAAGAAAGAAGGGGCCCGAACACAGCGCTGACTTCGAACTGAATATTAATCACAGCGGGACAAATCTTATACAATACATATGCACAGAAAAAATTAGCGCAGCTTACAAAAAGCCGCACAAGGTTGGGTCACAGCAGAGCTGGTGGACTAGAAGAGAATGAAGCGGACGAAGATGAAGAGATAACGAAGAGAGCGCGTGCCGGTTCATGAAGATGACACTATCTACAACACACCGCATGACCATGCTTTCTTTTTTTATATCAGCTTTTTTTGTGTATGCTGCTCTATATCTCTTTCTCTGTCGGTCTATTTGTTTCTGTGTCTTTCTGTCTTTTTCTCTCATTCTTCTTTTTCTTCTTTCTTTCTCTTTCTCTTTATACGCCTTTCTTTCTCTATCTCTTACTCTATGTAGTCGGTCTTTCGCCTTCTATCTTTTTATCTGTTTCTTCAACTTGTTATTTCCTTCTCTATCTCTATCTCTCCTTAGTCGGTCTCTGACCTTCCATCTTTTTCTGCGTTTATCTTTTGCCTTTAAATCTTTCTCTCTCTGTCTCCTTTCGCTGTATTGCTTCTCTACCTCTTTCTATGTAGTCGGTCTTTCACTTTCTATCTTTTTCTCGGTTTCTTTGCTTTTTTATTTCTCGCTATCTGTCTCTCTCTCTCTCTGTACTCGTTCTCCCATCCTCCTTTCCATTCTCCTCACCCTCACTTCCCTTTCTCGCAGCCTTGCTGTACTATACTATACAAGTGCTTAGGCGTCTAGATTTTTTTCTCAAGATATACTACAGAAGGCTGTGCTCTGCTCTGCCCGCGTGCCTGGATAGCCGAGGGGTTAGGACACTCGCATTCGGATCGTGGGCACGCGAGTTCGAACCTCGCCTCGGTAAAAAAAATTCTTTTCGCCAAAAAAATGCTTTCTTTTTCGTTGTTTTATCTCCTTTCTTTCTCTCTCTCTGTGCTCGTTCTCTTACCCATATAGTTATTGCATCCCTCGCCGGACAAATCGGGAGCACGTGTTCTGGCAGAGAAGAAGAAGAGGAACTCTGCCAACCTCGACCTTAACATCTCTGCTGTAAAAAGCACAGGAAACCGAAATCCGGCGTCAACGAAACTGAAGGTCACGTGTCCGTTTCCGGCAATGCCCTGGTGGCCCGTATTTCTTTCTTCTTATTGTTGCGTATGAGCTTCTCCCTTACATCTGTAGAATCTGTACTGCCATCCTTATTGTAGAATCTGAAGTGCGCGTTGAGTCGTGCACCTCAGGACTCACAATAAAGTTTCGCATCCATCCATCCATCCATTTGTAGTGTCGTCATTTTTTTTTCTCTCCCAGTGGTGTGGTTTTGACATGATGACGCAGCTACTGCAAGATAAGTCCCCCGTTTTGACAGGGGGTGTTCCGTTTAACTGTTCGCTAAAAATTTCATCGCAAAAAAGGCACAAAGACGACCGCTGTAATCTTGTTTCGTCACAGTGTCTTTTCTTGTGCTGCAGTTTTTAGCGATGACGTACCAACTGAGACGCTCATCTCGCCACTTTAATTCCGTTTAACTGTATACGTACGTCGTGGCACCCGTTTAACTGACATCTTCTGTGACATTTACCAACATGTTCGATGCAAGGGACTGGTCCACTTGACATCTTTTTTCCTTGCTCATAGATTTCTTACATAGAAAACACCGAACGTGACTTTTCTGACCTTTCATTTAATCGCAGAAATAGTAGCTGTGCAAGAACATTACGCACATCTCCCAATCTCGCAGTGTTCGAATACTCTTTCACGGCGACAGGGAACATGATATGCGGTTACGTAGCAGGGTTGATGTAAAGCAGTCGTTCACCCCCTCACACGTTATAGATCGTGAAAAGAAAATGACTGTGTACTCTAGGCATGCGAGCCGTTCCGAATGTTGAGTCCGGCGGGACAGGCTTCGTCATTCGTGAAGGGACTTTGGAAGATTGCCAGATGTTCATACAGTCGCGACCGACACTTCTGGAAGCGATGGCCTTGAGATAGACATAGAAAATGTTTCAACTTGAGCTGCGCAGTGGGAAATCACTTGATGTTGCTCTGGCCCGAACACGCTCACGTATACTATTATATTAAGACTTCACGTCCACGTAGTGCAAAAAAAAAAAAAAAGGCGTCGTTCGAGGCTTGTGCCGATTTCTTGGAACTCCCTGCAACACTCCACCGAACTCCATACAATGCCGAACAAATGTTATACTTAAATAAAAAAATTATTCCCATTACAATATATCCCGCACTGTGGTACCTGCCACTTGCGCCTTGTATAACTTCCAAGTTTCATGTTAACCTGAATATAAATAGTATTCACTATGCTATACTGCACTGGGAAAGGGGAAAGCAAATACAAAGGCAAGAACGAAAAGAATAGATAGATAGATAGATAGATAGATAGATAGATAGATAGATAGATAGATAGATAGATAGATAGATAGATAGATAGATAGATAGATAGATAGATAGATAGATAGATAGATAGATAGATAGATAGATAGATAGATAGATAGATAGATAGATAGATAGATAGATTCACTGGCCTAGTGGAAAGCCTTTAAGCGACACACACACTCACCAGCAAGATATAAGAACTCGTTATCTGCAGCGACGTCCAGTTGCTTTGCGCTAAAGGTGGCTTCAGCTACAGCTCGTGACGCAACCGAAGCCACGGAGAACTCGCGCAATAAGCTCGCTCTATGGAGCGTTCGCACGAACTGGATGATTGAGCACGCTTACGCCATAGCCGCTTGTGACCTGTGGCCAAATAAGGCAGGTAGTGTTACCAGGTGCGTTTGTACAGCCCGAATCGCACTTGTATAGAGCGGTCGAGCGCGTGGCTGTGGACGCTACGCCGTCCACAGGTGTTACCTCGCGTCAGCGACGAGCTTCCATTCATGCTTCAATAATAACATAAGGACCTATCATGTGGTATGACAGTGTTTGGCAGGGCCGTACCCAGGAATTTTTTTCGGTGGAGGGGGGGGGGGGGGGAGGTGAAGCATGGTGGGTTGTGTGTAGAACGTCTAACCGTTTGGCAAATGGAACGCTGTGAAGGCATATAAATATTTTAGTACCCCCTGAAGTGTTAAAGTATGAAAAAATTTCGGAGAAAATCAGAAAACCCCTTTACCCCCCCACTCCACCCCCCCCCCCCCCACCCCCCCGGACCTGAGTTACTGCCCTGATGTTTGGTATCATTACGGCGCAGGTCTCTGCATACTTTTGCAAAAGATACGGTGGCTAAGGCGGCGCTCTAGACAAGTGTGATTCACACTGTACGCCGCTGGCCAAGCCTGGCAGTTCGGCATCGCTTCAAAGCTTGTAGCGGAGCGCAGTGCCGGCGCGATTGTTCTGGCGCTCCGAGGCGGCGCAGCTGAAGCGAAGTGCGCATACCGTATAAGGCCATTCCCCTTCCGAAGTGCCGTCGAACCGCCTTTCGACAGAGCGATCAGAACACACGACGGCACTGACCTATATGCATGCTCTTACTTCATCTACAGCCGTTCAGGTGTAAGTTGAACTTAAGGCATGTGCTTACAATAGGCGCACTTGCGAAGCCTGTGTGTTTGTTCTGACGTGGTAGTGGGCCGCCATCTGCATGTACTGAATTACTGCCTCCGAGAGACGTTAAATAATTAATAATTTCCGGTGTTTGACGTGCCAGAACCACGATATGATTATGAAGCACGCCGATGAGGAGGGCTACGGAAACTTCGACCATTTTGTGTGATTTAACGCGCACTGACATCGCGCAGTACAAGACCCTCTAAAATTTTGCCTCCAACAAGATGCGACCGCCGTGGCCGGGATCAAACCCGCGTCCTTTGGGTCAGCGGCCGAGCACCGTAACTACATAACCACCGTGGTGGACGAGACATGTTCGGCGCACGTTTTTTAAGGTATATTCTCCTAAGTACCCGCAGCACAAGAAACTCACGGGGTTCCTAATGTATTGGACTAAGAAGAGCCGAAGGCGAAAGCCATCCGGTGCAACTGTTTTACACTGCACTTTACACCACGCGAACGCTGATTCGCTGATTTTATATTTTTTAGTCACGCGAACGAGGCATAGACGAAGTGAACGTGCAGCTCGTGCTTCAAGGTCATGCCCTTTCGTTGAAGGTCATGTTCGCATAAGACTTATAAGACTTTCGCCTTCCTAACTGAAACAGACAAGATTTTAGCAAACTTTCGTGCGCGGCGTTGTAAAGGGCAGCTTGCACTATGCAAATACATTAAAGCAGGAGCTAGATCTGCCGAACAATAAAGGCTATGACATAGCGTTACTCTGCGTGTAACGAAGGCGCGACCTCAATGCGATCTTCCCTTCTTAATAGATGGCTTACTCTGACGTCACTGAGCCAGCCACGTTGGAGCACCAGCATGGTGGAACGCGAACTTTGTGACGTCACGTTGGTGTTATCAGTGAATCACATGCTGGTTCTTCAGTTATTCATGCACAGAGGTCCAATAACGTTCCAGCGACAACGTCATCACACTGAAGCAGGTTAATCACCGCGTGATTATACTGCCTTGACCTCATCTAAGTCGCTATGTTGAAGCCATGTGTGTCCATGACGTTCCGTGCAAGCTATCAATATATGCAGCTACAGTATAGCGCAGGAGCCTGGTTGCTGAATCATAGCTTTGGTTCAATAGCCTATCGACCTTTGTAGATGTATCGATGAAAAGACCCCCCTCCCCCAGACGGCGTCGTGAGTAGTGAAAAATTGTGCTTAGCCAATTCTTTGTTCTGTGGATCACTACTATTGAGCCTCTGAGGATGACGCGAGGATCAAGAAAGAAAAGAGAGAGAGAGAAAAAAAGGTGAGCCCCTGCTAACAGATTGATGTGGTTTATTGAACCCCAGAATGCCTAAACACCATTTTACAACAAGGAAACTAAAATAAGATGTTCGCCTTTATTTCTGGCGTTGCTCGTACCATAAAACAGCGATGTTACTTGAGCTAGAAATGATTTATTGTAGTGAACATACACTAGGTTGTTTGTGGATAGATCAGCAAAGGGATTTGGGTTCAGCGCGTCCAGACACTTACTACGGGCTTGCGTTAATGTTACTTGACTACCGCTGTAGTGACAATTACAGAAGTTACACGTGAACAAAAATCAGAAAACTTCGTTGCCTTTATGCCCAACTGTCACAACTTCATATGCACACAAAATTCAATTAAATACTTTGACCTGTAGTAATTAAATGATCTGTCTAACAGTCCACAGCAGGAACAACATCACAGCATGTTGTTAGATGACCCGCGATTAAAGCAAACACAAGTTGGACCTTAGCAAATTTTATATCGACGTTTCTAGGTCTCGACCTACGAACGATATGCGTTAGTGTCTCATAAAAATCAAGGAAATTTGAAAAACGTCCCTTGGAGGAAAAGTTCGTCTGTACATATTGAGCATCTGGGGTTCTTAGAACGTGGAACTGGATTCAAAGCTAGCCTATATTTTGAGGCAGCGCACAGTCATGTTAGCAAGTATGCGTCAAAGCGGCGTAGAAATATAGTTTTTCGAGCAAGTAACAGCCGTTTTTAACAGCGAAGCTGCTGAAGCCGGCTGTAAAAACTTTGGTGTGTACAAATGGGCGCAAAAGACTATCATAATCATGAACGGGTATCATCATCAAGAATATCATCATCATGAACTATCATCATCATGAACGGGTAGAAATAGGGCAAAGCCCACTACACAACGCTGGTTCACTAAACATGAAGAAGGCGACAGAAGGTCGGCAAACATCAATCAAGATTTCTCGACAGACGTAACCAGTAAATGAAAGAGCTTTAATAAGCCATCGGGATTAATCCAGTGCTAAACACCGTGGCCGCACGTTCATGCTTTGCTAGAGCATCTGTACGGAGTGCTTCAGCGGTACGTTCAGCGAGAGAATACCAGGGAACGGTAAAGGCAACGGCGGCTGCGAGAAGACCCCGAGGCGATGGAAGGCTTACACGGACGACGACGTGCCCGCAGATCTGTGAGAAATGCGAACGCTCGGTTTCAGCGCGAGCTTCTACCTCTGGAGTTTGGACATCCGTGTCGTGTCTGTGCTTTAACTCTAACACCTCTGCTCTGCGAAGCAACCTAGAAACAACTAAGCATCGCGTAGCTAAAGCCTAGAAACAACATAAAAGAAACCTAGAAGGAACCTAGCGTAACCTAGCTGAAGCCTAGCAACAACCTAGAAGCAACCACATTGGACTTCAGAAGCGTACAGCTTCGGTGTTTCAAGCCTTGAGCGACTTTGTGCAAGCTTCGCCATTTTTTAAATGCAAATATGTTTCTGAACTTGTGCAGAACATGGCGACAGTTTTTCGCAAACTAAGCAGCTGGTCGGTCAAAAAAAAAAAAAGTTAAATAAAGAACCAAATTATAGACGGAAAGAATTTTTTGTGTTAATTCTCCTGCACTCATTTATCAAGTCACAATGCAGTGCACACGGACGTTGTGACGCGAGCCGCACAGCCGGCATTGAGGCATTTCCTGCGACCCCTATATCGCTCAACCTTGCGGTGTCAAGTGAAATGAGCGTTTCGTTTTTTTTTCCCCACTTTTCTAACGCTTGCACCCAGTTGATGTAAGACTGCTTCGTGCAGCAACACCCGCCATCGAAACGCGTCGTTCGTGCGAATTTACGGCACAGAATAGGCATATTGAAGGGCACGCGGGTTGTTCTTTCTGATGGGCTTAAAAGCGAGTGGAAGAAAACCACATTTGGATGCGGGCATGGCCGGTTTGGGTTTAATTCAAATCAGGTGTTTCACGGGCCAAAACAACGATACAATTACGAAGTGCGTCAAAGTATCAGAGTTCAGGTTGATTTCGACCACCCGGTGTCCTTTATAACGTGCAACCAAATCTGAGTAGCACGACTTTTAAAATTTTTTTTTTGCTTTTCGTCCTTAACTGAATGCGATGGCCACGGGATTCGGGAGTCGATCGGGAGTCGAATATACGTCCTAAGGCTCGGTGGCGTTGTACTTCGGCCGCTGCTATCACCTCGGACAACGTCGTGCGAACAACAGAAAAAAACAGAGCTAAATCCAATGCAATAATCATTGGGTTCACTCACAGACAGGCGAATTATAGGGCACTTATTTATAGCATGAGCTACGCATTGACATAGTGTGGTAGCTTAGTAGATAAGGTATCGCGCTACCAAGCCCGAAGGTGTGGATTACATTCCCGGTGACTGCGGCCGCACTTCGACAGGGACGAAATGCAGGCACTCGCGTGCTTAGATTTAGGTGCTCGTTGAGGTACACCAGCTAGTCAAAATAAATACGGAGTCCCCCCGCCCCTCGCTACGGCGAGCTTCATAATCATATCGTGATTTTGATAAGCGAACCACCAATAACTGCAGTTATTACGCAATACTATAACGCAGCTATAATACCCAGCTACTATCGTACGCAGCTGTGATAATTTGACTAGCTTGCCTGCCAGGAATGCTCGGCCATGTTGCCACCGAGCCGAGCCCCCTCAGCGCGCGTCCACTTCACTTACTATACTGTCGTGGCTCGCAGCTCGTAGCGAAGGTTAAACAGATGCCAACGGGACGCTTTGCGAACGATCTAGTTACACCAAATGGTTACACTCTACATGCCTAAACGAGTAACGCTCAGAAAACTTGCCTTTGGCTCAATACGGCGGCTGCACTGAAGAGCTCGAAGCGGCCCTGCTGGTCTTCCGGCCCGGGGCTGTTGTCAATAGAAACGATAATCCGGGAAACTGCTGATTTCCGGCGACATATCACTCGCTGCCGAGCACTTCACGAGCTGCTCGAGATGTCAGAGTGCCGAGCAGAACGAAGACGATGCAGGCTGCACCGTTCAAGAAGGGGTCTCTCGATCGTACACGCTTGCACTGCGAGTGAAGTTCGTCTGCTACAGAAGCTATTTCAGTGCAGCAGCATCGCCGCCGTCGTGTGTTGTAGCCGCCGCTTCAGCTGCTCTTGCAAGGCGACAGCGCAGCAGCTTTTTTTCCCCCCCCTGCTTACGTGTGAATTGAAACAGGCGCAGAGACGGAGCGGGCACCTCTTACGCGCATGCGCCGATCGCCAGCTGTTTCTCGATGCCCGCGCGTGATGAAAAAAATTAAAAAATAACGAAAAGCACGTACACGCAGAGAGAGCAAAAGAAAGTTCGGTCGCATACCTTCGTGCTCTCCGCCAGTTGCGGGACTGAAGTTCTTTGTCCCGATTCTAACGGCTTTTCTCCGAATGCCGCAGCCTTTCGTTTTTTCTTTCTTTTTCTTTCACGCTGACGTTCTCCCTTCAGCTGTTTGTTTTCACCCTTGCGGTCGCGTAGCCCGTAGCTCTCGTGTGTGGTTAGCGACAAAAATAAAGTGAAAAGCAGCGCAACTTGCGTACGTGTTTTGGCTGGGCCCCATCAATTTTATCCCCCCCATTTTATACTTCCTGCCTGGAGAAGTATGTTTCACCGATAACATCTCAAAAAGGGAGAGAGAGCTGTGCCGGAAATATATTTTTGCAGTCTTGTTTACGATAACCGAAGCGTCCTTTTTTGTTGTTATTATTTTTCTTCGGCAGAACGTGACGTAGTTGGGATATCGATTGAATAGCTGGCTTTCACCTTGTTGCTCTAAAGTGGAAACGTTATGTGAAGGCCTTATGTGAATGTGATCACGCGCGGTCATTCATCACTCAAGACAGGCTCACTCGGGTTCATCAATCATCCTAGATCAGTTACCAAAACATTGCAGATAGATACAGTTACGGGCTGATCACTGGCTTCTATAAGTTTACGAGGAGAAATTATGGACCTCGGGTATGCAGTTAACGTTGTACGCGTAGCTCGCGTTGCCATCGCAACCACGTATCCCCTTAAAAGGTTGAGCTATAGTTGGTACGTATTTATGATAAAGAAGGGTAGGTCTGCAGGAAAGGACACAAGAGAGAAGAGATCAGACCGGTGTTCGTGTTTTTATAGCAAAGCTGTCTTTGTCTAACGTGTGCCGTAGTAGTAGTAGTAGTAGTAGTAGTAGCCGTAGTAGTAGTAGTAGTAGTAGTAGTAGTAGTAGTAGTAGTAGTAGTAGCA
>JALIZH010022703.1:0-22043 GCA_030522465.1 Rhipicephalus appendiculatus
CCAGGACATAAATGCATAGAGTTAGTATAACAGACTCTAGAGGAAAAGCCGGGCCACTAAAGCTATAACCACGCGAGCGGCGACATCTTGGAACGTTGTCACAGTTGCCATTACAGCAATTTACAGAAGCGCTAAATATGGCTTTTGAAAACTCAAATTCTCGCAATAAAAATAGTAAACAAGCGTGTTTACGTATTATAAACGAACGGAAATGGTTTTATGTTCATATCAACTACTTTTAGGAAAGACACAACAGCCATTTACGCAATTTACTGCACGCGGAAAGTAGTGTTTGCAGGTTTGTTTACTAGATGGCGCCACCATCCTTGTATCGTGTCAACATTTCTGAGCGTTGCCGCGCAGCGCCACGGCCGATTGTGCCGGCTTGCTTGCGTGCGTGTTTTTTTGTTGCCACGAGCTAAAAGCTCGACTTTATGTGACAGTCTCTTAACTGCGATGGAATAGAGAGCCACGAAACAAGCAAAAATGCCAGGGGTTATTGGAGCATGCAGTGGCGAGTGCGAGTGAACGTCACCCGAAAGCCGAGTATCGTTCCATCATGGCGGCTCCCGAGCGGTTATAGGTTTTAATGCATGGGCCCTATGGGGAGCTTTTCCTCTAGAGTCAGTATATTAACTCTATGCATGAATGCGTTGCCGGGAACCTGTCGGCGGATGAGGCGTCACAAATCACCGAGCCTCCTGGGGCACTGCAATGGAGGACACAACACCCCTAAACCTTACGTTTGCTAGAATTCTTCAATATTACATGGGTAACAGAAAAGTGTATCCACCACCACGTAAGAATTTCACATCAATAAAATCGGCTGCGCTACGCAGACTACAGACAAATACATGCACCAACTTACACGCGCTACATGTATTCTCTCCCCAGAGCATACAGATATATATGTCCGTGGGGCTGGACCACACCAAATGTGTTTCAGATAAATTGGGAGCAAACACTAGAGCACTGCATGGGCCGCGTTTCTCGGCGAGGGGCCCGGCACTCGTTCAGGTTTATTCGCCCAAACTGGGCCCGGTGACTCTAAGCGAGAACCGGGCCCAGTTTGGGCGAATAAACCTGAACGAGTTCCGGGGCCCGGCTCGAACCGGAGAAAAAAATGTCGCAGTTTCACCGCAAGGGTAAAGCAGTGAATGCGATAGCAACAAATTCTAATGTTAATTGAAGTGAGGCTGGTAGCTAACTCTTTTGGATCCGATCTCACGCAACTCTACAAAATGCTGGTTTAAGAGCATACGGCCGCTCCAGGGACACTGTTCGCACAATGTCCTCGCGTTGAGAGCGGAGCACGTAGGAGCCAGCCGCCCGCTATCGGCTGCTGAGATTGCGAGATAACGCGTGCGCCAGCGACGACCGCGCTCGTAAAACCAAAGGTCGCAGTGGATGCATGAGGGGACACCCCCCCCTCGCGTCTTTCCGCGCTTGTTAAAGACGCGCGGGACCTTTCCTCTCCTTGAGTATTCCCCGGCCCGCGGAACAGGCGGAGGGATCTTATCGCATACGCCTCGGAGCGACGGAGGTGGGCAGGGTCGTTTGATGTCCACTTCAGCGGCGCCCCCGCTCCCGCACTGTTACCCGCGGGTATTTTTCTTCGCGGCTTTTTACTTTATATATATATATATATATATATATATATATATATATATATATATATATATATATATATATATATATATATACAGAGTTATTCAATCATAGCAGTTGCGAAACTCCGTTCGGAAACCCGGACACGCGATTGGCCAGTTCTGCGGGAGTTAGCAGACTGTCGCGCCATCTGGGAGCGGCAATGCGAAACACTAATTCGCCAGCCGTGCGTGCGCTCTTCGCAGGCTGCTCAACGCCGCACGCAACGCCGGCGTTGTCGCCGCAGTAGCATTGGCTTGAACGGCGCTGTCAGCCGTTTTCGCTGTGAAGAGGCGTAATCAAAGACGTGTCAAAGCGTCTAGTTTAATTTCGCCGAAGGTGATGTTTGCAATTTCGTGCTACGATGGTTTTAATTGTTGCTCTGCGCCCTATTTATTTCTCTTACTCCTCGTTTGCTCGTTTGAAAGTGTGCGCTCGAGGACGGGCTACTGCGGGAAGTTTGAGATGAAGAATCTTTTGAAGTGTTCCGCTCTGCGGTTCACTTTGTGTCTCACAAACACGACGTGAACGATGACCGCACTAACCAGATACTGATACGATGTAGTGCAAACCAAAGCACATCAGTACCGATCAGTACTTACCGTGAATTGGCCGCTATGTCTTGCGCTCAGCGGTCGATTCCAGTAACCACGAAACCAATGGGACATAGGCTGGGATCTCAAGCACAAGGTTAGTGCATTTCTTTGAAGTGCCAAAGAGGCCGGAGGTACCAGCGAAATGGGAGCAGGCACTTTTAGGAAGCGGCGAGGCATTTGGTGGCCGCAGCCTCATCTGCGAAAAACACTTCGCACCCGAGGACATCGTTAAGTGCTGGAATTACAATATTCAGGGGAAAATTGTGGAGATAAGAAGAGAGCGGCGGGACCTGAGGGAGCATGCGGCTCCCATACATTTGCATGAGCCAGAATTGCACACTGACCCATACACCAACGACACAGCAGAGGGTGCTTCCTCACAAGACATTAACGAGTGTTCCCAGTTATTGAGCTGAAAGAATTGTTAAGCAATAAGTAGCTCTGTGGTTGGACCACTCATAACATGAATGGAAGTACATTTGCACTATGCAAGACTTCTGTGATCAATTCGGTCCTCCTCATTGGCAAGGCAATTATTGTGGAAAAAGAAGGGTGTATCACAATAAATGCAGCTGGAAAGGTAGTGGCGCCGAGGACCTTTCAATGCGCTATGGATGCAAAAGATGCGAGCAGTTTGGTGGCGCTTGTGGAGCGGCTAGAAAAATTGAAGCTCTGTCAAGGATACACAAGCAGTATGGCTAGCAAAGCACAGGTGCACAGTAAGAAATGTGCCATACACGCACACAATGCAGTGTGCATGACGTGCAGAAGAGAGAGCAACAAGGCTGTGTCAGTGAAATTCAAAATCCCCCACAAGACCACGCTGAAGAAAGCAAATGTTGCCCTTGGAAAAAAAAGTGGCCCGTAGTTATGCGTCAAAAAGAAACGTGCAGCACGAGAGGCACACACTGAAAAGAAAGAACAGACAATTGAAGAAAAAGCTAAGTATACAAAGTGCAGAGGACCTGCCACATGCCCAACATGTGGCGTTACGAACAGCAGCACAGTCACTCAGAAGAAAATCCAACAAAGGGTTGTGCAATGAAAAGGAATGGCTCATGAATTGTCTCCTACTCAGGATTTCAAGCCCAAAAGCCTATCGCTTGATCAACAACATGAAAATGCTTCCCCTCCCATCAGTGAACAGGCTGCGTCAAATTTTGGAAGGCATGCCATGCCAATTTAGATTTAACAAGGTAGCTCTTTAGAGCATTGCTAGCCAGATGAAAATCAGAGAAGGGTTCCACTTACGGAACATTAATATTGGATGAAATGAAAGTGCGACAAACTGTTGAATTTGATCAGAGCAATTCGAAACTGGGAGGGTTTGTCGACTACGGCAAAGACAGCACTCAAAAAAGCCCTTGCAGACCACGCCCTTGTGTTCATCTATGTGCCTTTATTCAGTAACTGGGTAGAGCCAATCACCAGCAAAGGAGCTGCACCAGGAGATGTCCTTGCCAGGCTTGTGCTCGAGGCTGTTCTTGAACTTTTCAAGCAAAATGCAGTGGTCATAGCAGTTGTCAGTGATGGTGCCGGGAGCAACAAGGTCATGTGGGCGCAGATATCTGGAAGATGGAAGGCTGCAGTGAACAAAGTGAAACATCCCTGCTTTCCTGGGAAGCATCTGCACTTCTTGTGTGATGCACCACACATGATAAAGTGCATGCGCAACCATCTGCACAAGCACACTGTCGCACAGGTAAGCTATAAAAAGGAAGGATTTAGATATGCCCTGCAATTCATTTGCCTGTGTTTTTTCTAGGCTGGAAACTGCGAAGTTGCCTATGATCACTACCGCTTGCTCTACAAAGCCGAGGAGAACCAGCAGCTTCGTATTGTGCCAAAGCTGACGCAAGCACACATAGAACCAGACTGCTTGCGCAAGATGAATGTACACCTTGCTGAACAGGTGAGAAGGCACAATTGAAATGATATAAGCAAGCAATGATATCAACAACAATTCTAGTATTAGTTAACATTATTATTGTTGGGTTTGTTGTGTCGAAACCACAATATGATAATAGGCCCGCACAGTGCTAGCTTGTCTTACCGTTGTACCCTTATTTGCAGCTTCTCAGCCGTGGAACAGCCATAGGGTTGGAGTTTTACAGGGACCAGGGGCTCCCAGGACTGGAAAACAGCAAAGGCACTGCAGTTTTCACTAAGGAGTTGAACGACTTGTTTGACGTTCTCAATGCAAAGCTGCCAAAAGAAGGAATCGGGCCTGGGTCATCAAAACAAAAGGTGAAATATGCGTGCTGTCTGTGCACAGAATTTGTGGCCGCTTAATAAGATTGATGCACCAGAGTTTCTTTAACATGGCACCATACCTTGTGAAAAACGGCAACGTTTGGTTTTTACCAAGTCAGATATGCAATAAATACAAGAACATCTAAAAGAACAAATAACGGTTCATACTTGTTTCTTTGAAATCACAAAGCATTAAATCGTAACCACTTTGCACCTCTTTGAAACCAGACCTTATGTAGAAGATTACGAAACATTTAGTGGATTTCCATTTGTTATCTAAATATTAAATTTAAACATGAAATACGCAGTTCAATGGACCTAGAGAGTGCTGTCATTTTTCACAAACGTAAGCTCTATATTGAATGCATGCATTTTTAAAAAAATTCTGATAACTCTGACGTGCTGAAATGCGGAGGGTAGATGTTAGAGAGTAAGAGAAAGAGAATGAACAAAAAAATAAGGCAATTTTAACCATGTCACCATGACGTGCTTTCATTCCTCAGGACTTGACAGAATGCAAGACTAGCCAAAGCAAAGGAGGCTTTGGCCCACTACACTAAAGCAGTTATGTGCAGACACTTCAAGCTGAGACTCTACCTGCAGCAGAAGGGTCAGATTAACATTTTTCACATGTAATACTTGCACCAATTAACAAAGCTGAGGAAAGCTCTTAAGAAAAGGAGCAATGCTGTGTCCCAAGATCCTTTGATATGATACAAGAACACTGTTGCATTCATGCTCAGTAGTCAAGAGACCACCTGGAACGTGAAAAATTCTTCACACTTTGGGGAAGCTGCGGCCCTATATACATAAAATGGCTACTGCAAAAAGTGTGTTCACTGGCAGAACTGTGTGCACTTCTATGGCAACACAGCAAAAGCGAAGGCTAACAGTGGCCCCGCCAGCAGGATGTCATTCATATTTAGTTGCAAGCTAGGTACCCTTCTGTAGTCACATAACACATTTTGTTACACTTCTTTAGCACGCTAAAGGACAAGGACGAAAAGCGACGCGGACACAAGCGCTTGTGTCCGCATCGCTTTTCGTCCTTGTCATTTAGTGCGCTGAAGAAGTGAAACACGAATTACCAACATGCCCAAACATACGTTCTTTCAAGTTACATTTTGTTAATTTTGTCTTCCTATAGTTTTTTGTATTCTGTGACAGAATTTTGTCGCCTTGTGTTCACTGCTTTACATTTTTTCCTAGATTAAGTAACGTGTTCACCAGTGCACATTTTACGAGGGGAACTTCTGTTTATTTGTTGTACTGATAATAATGTAATTTCATATGCATTAGTGCGTTGCTTGCTTCTACTTTATTGCCTGTATTGAATTAGTGTAGCTACCAATGCTTGTGTTGTCTTGCATAAAATATGCATTTGCAAATGTTTTTGTACATCTCCCCTTATGCAAAGGTTACAGGGGCCTGGAATAAACTAGTTCCATATGGAAACAGCAGTGTGACTGACTCACTTATGATAAGGAGACCGGTTTAGTGCTGGCCCATCACAGCACTGATCCTTGCAATGTAATGTTTTTCATAGGCTTGCTGTAATTAGCATAGTATGCAAGGAATACGTTATACAAATCGGTGCGTCACATTTGCAATTGCTGGGATAAAGTCGACTGCTGGGGTGCTTCCACTTTTAAACTATATGCCCTAATTTTGAGTGGTAGCTGCACATGATTTCTTTGACAGCTACATTTGCTTTCTGACTAAAAGTGTGTCTCTTTTATCAATTTATCTTAAATTATTGTCAGTAAACAAGTACATTAGATGCTGCATGCCTTTCGGTATACTGTACACTAAATGCTTACAACTAATCTTGCAAGTAAACAGTCTCAACCACATCCATGCATCTTTTGAACAAGGTATCAGCCAAAGGTCCCAATAAGGTATCTTACTTTTTGTTCTCATGCAGTGAAGGCAATGCTCGCCTTCAACAAAATCACTTCATTCAAGCAACTCTTACCACTGTCATTAACCTTCACACTGCTGACGTCACAGGTACGTTAACAGAACACTGAAAAAAAAGGGAAAGTGATAGTGAAGGAGAAAGAACAATCAGTCGGACCCAAGCAAGCTGGCGTGCTATTAGGAGTCAACTTTAATGATATCACTCAGTAATGACGTCTTTTTTTTTTTGTGACGGTGAAACCTTTGAACTTCTGCATTGAACTCTTTCACGCTTTCTTTTTACATTCTAACAAACGGCTACTCTGTAAAGGTAAGAAGTGCAGCTACCAGGTATCACGTCGCATATTTACTGATACCCAAGAGGGAAGCAGCAGTGGCTTCGGGTTAGAAATAACCAGGCTCCCTTGACATGAAACAGTTTCTCCAATGGTGAGCACAATTGGCCATGCCTTTACCCTCGCTTAGGCTGTAACGAAGTGCCATCAGAAGCAGTGCAAGTGGCACTTCAAAAGGACAGACTGATGGGCTAGTTGGTGTATACGTGGAACATAATGCATGGCTGCGCTAAAAAACACGGACAAGGAAGAGATGTATACACAGGACGGGCGCTGCTCCTTGACCGTGTTTTTTTAGCGCAGCCATGCATTATGTTCCACGTATACACCAACTAGGTCAAACGAAAGTGTTACTGTAGTTGGTTTAATTCAGAACGGTAGCGCAAAGGCTCATACGGCCGGCAACAGATGGTCCCGTCTTGATCTCTCGCCGTCCGTGTGATTGTCTGCGCTACTGTTCTGAAAAATAGTACTTGTAGGAAAATGCATACAACAGGCGTCTAATCAGTTGTTCGTTTCGATCGAGCACGGTCGCAGCCTTGCAAAAATCTGAAGGAAGCACAATGCAGTCCTGTCATCTTTCTAGGAAACTGAGCTCGTAAATTTCTTCCAGCGCAACGTACGCGCACACAATGTTTAACAGTGATACGCATGTAGCACTCTGGCTGCACGAGGCGATTCCAGTGAAAACAAAGCAAAAAGAAAAAGTTTTTTTTTCTTTTTTAGAGGCCTCTGTTCCTGGTGTCCGCCCAACTTATAGCGCCAAGAACGGCGTCTTTAATGCAAGACCACACTCAACAACAACAAACAGGCTCTCCTTTTTTTGGCAACAAGACCAAATTAAGCGGAGCAATATAAATTACACTTACCGAAACTGCTTCGATTCCTCTGGATCAACTTTGCCAGCGCCTGAGGCGCTGACTCTGCGTCCCGGTTGCCGCTGCTATTCTGCCGAAATGTGAACATCGTGGGCTCTTCAAATCAATTTCGTGAGCTCCGGACTTCGCTGCACCGTCCATTACGCTATGCAGTCGGCAAAACTGAGCGGCGACGGATGCTGTGCAACGAAAAAAAAAAGACGTTCACCGCACGAACACGCCGCTGCTAGACATGTTACTTCTGGCGCAATAATACAAACATGAAAAATGACAGAGGATCAAGAGACAGAGGAGCTCCTCTGTCCTCTTTCATGTCTCCAGCATTGCGTCAGAGTAACATGTTCAGCAAACTTAGGCACGAACTCGCCCAAAATCAAGTTCTAAAGTCTCTAGGCGCTGCCATGTTGTTTGGCAGAATGCGGCGGCACTCACGACTCTGCTCAACGCAAAACACAAAATATTGCGTTTATTAGTTTGTTTTCTTGTCAACAGATGGCGCGACAATCGGCTCACTCCCGCTCTTTCGGCCAATGGCGTGTTCGGATTTTGATACATGGAGCCTATGGGGAGTTTCGCAACTCGTATGATTGAATAACTCTGATATATATATATATATATATATATATATATATATATATATATATATATATATATATATATATATATATATATATATATATATATATATATATATATACACACGGGACGCGATGGCAAAATTCAGCCGCGACTGTCCATATAATTGCTCTCGCAATAAACATTCATCTACCCGGCCCTGCCCGGCCGGAGTGCATATCGTACCCGACAGGGGCCCCTGTCAGACACGGACGGGCAGAAAGGCGTTTTAAGTAGAAAATAGCTACGTTCTCTTGGCGCATGCTACGCTAACATGTCTGTTTTAATCTACAGTAATTTTTGTACACAACGGCCCCACGGTGGAATCAGTTGAGAGGACACGGACGGGCAGAAAGGCGTTTTAAGTAGAAAATAGCTACATTTTCTTGGCGCATGCTACGCGAACATGTCTGTTTTAATCTACAGTAATTTTTGTACACAACGGCCTCACGGTGGAATCAGTAGAGAGGACAAACCAGGTACTACGAACATTTGTTCGGCAGGAGCGTATTCGGCCTATTTTTTTTTTTAATAGAGGTGCCAATTGACGAGAGTGTGTTTCACCAGATAATGTAGCAAGCAAGGTGATTTGCAGCACGTCTTCAGTTTCAGTAGAGAGCGCAAAAAAAACAGCGAGGACAGAGAACAGGACCCTTTTTTTCTGTTCTTATTTCACTCTTTTTAGCAACGTAAAGTACACTCTACCAACAAATCCAACCGTACACGCTTCTAGATTTGCAGCGTCTCTCTTCAGCATAGTAGCACTTTGGGACAACCACAGAAATGAAGTAAAAAAGCGAAACTTATAACTTTTGTTGAAATTACGCATACCTAGATAAAAAGCCGGCAGATCCCACGCACTGTGGGAATCGATGTAATGCGAAGCAGCCAGGAAGGAGCAAATCATACTTTACATAATTTGCATGTCATGTTTTACATGTTAGGACCTGTCATTTATGTTCGTGATACAGTCATGTCACTCAATACCAAATTTGGTGTATCTCAAGCTAACGAAACGGCCGCGAGCACGCCATGAGCGTGGCATACAAGTCATGTCGCTCATGACACGTCATGATTTCCATACTGCCACTTGTAATTTATGTTCCTCATACAGTCATGTCACTCAATACCAAATTCGGTGTATCTCAAGCTAACGAAACGGCCGCGAGCACGCCATGAGCGTGGCATGCAAGTCATGTGCCTCATGAGATGTCATGATTTCCATATTGCCACTTGTCATTTATGTTCGTCATACAGTGACGTCACTCAATCCCAAATTTGGTGAATATCAAGCTAACGAAATGGCCGCGAGCGTGCCATGAGCGTGGCATGCAAGTCATGTCGCTCATGACATGTCATGATTTCCATATTGCCACTTGTCATTTATGTTCCTCATACAGCCATGTCACTCAATACCAAATTTGGTGTATCTCAAGCTAACGAAACGGCCGCGAGCACGCCATGAGCGTGGCATGCAAGTCATGACGCACATGACAAGTCATGATTTCCATATTACCACTTGTCATTTATGTTCTTCATACAGTCATGTCACTCAATACCAAATTTGGTGTATCTCAAGCTAACGAAACGGCCGCGAGTGCGCCATGAGCGTGGCATGCAAGTCATGTCGCTCATGACATGTCATGATTTCCATATTGCCACTTGTCATTTATGTTCCTCATACAGTCATGTCACTCAATACCAAATTTGGTGTATCTCAAGCTAACGAAACGGCCGCGAGCTCGCCATGAGCGTGGCATGTAAATCAAATCATGTTGTTCATGACATGCACGTCCTTATTTGCATATTACCATCTGCCATTTATGTTCGTCATACAGTCACGTCACTCAATCCCAAATTTGGTGTATATCAAGCTAACGAAACGGCCGCGCAACGCCCCATGAGCGTGGCATGTAAATCATACTTTTCATGACAATTTAGTCATGATTTTCATGATATGACCAGCCATTTATGTTCGTTATACGGTCATGTTATGCCATACCAAATTTGGTATAAATCCCATTAACGATACGGCCAGGAGAGCACAAAGTCGTAGGCGGCTAGATAGATAGATAGATAGATAGATAGATAGATAGATAGATAGATAGATAGATAGATAGATAGATAGATAGATAGATAGATAGATAGATAGATAGATAGATAGATAGATAGATAGATAGATAGATAGATAGATAGATAGATAGATAGATAGATAGATAGATAGATAGTCAGATACGCTCAAACTCGCCGAAGTTCGCTAAGAAATGCTTCGCATTTAAAATTGTAACGAACCGTGTATGACACGTCTTCTTTTCGAAGTACGTATAAACAGCCGAAGGAAATAAAAAATAACTACATGTGACAGAATTGTGCTTTTATATATCACACCACTGCTAGTACTTACACTGTACAAGTTATTAGTGGCATATTTTACAGTTTATTTATTCGTATATGATTGCGCAAAAAAGCAAATTATCAAGCGATTCCGGCTTTAAGCGCGCCCTGCGCAGATGCATCACACATCCTGCCACGTTAAAGTTTTACTGCTGCGCTAGCCGCTAGCATACATATATGAAATGCTTGCACATTTACAGGGTGTCTAGACATTGGGCAAGGTGGCTGTAGGATAACTCAATGGGGTGAAATATATGTAAGTGCACACATGTGTACCTTGTCTTTCTGGAATTTTGACACAATACGACCCAAATTTACCAGGTGCCTTCCTTGACTATTCATGTCACATATAGCCATTAACATGGCCTCTTGGAGTTGGGTTCGCTGCTATATTTTTATGAAGCCTGTTGCGCTAACTATACCCGATTATAATAGCACTATCTTCAATAGAGTAACTATTATACTAACTTTCTTCCGCCTTCATTGTTATTACACCAATATATCACCTTGTATGCACTGACTTGGCTATTGCAATGCACCATACGTAACCTTTCACGCATAATTATTTTTGCAGAATTCGTGTTCTTCACCGGTCCTTAATATAAAAGTAACGGTAGTGAGTACTCTCTAGACGAGAGCGCTAGCAGGTTGGGCGCTTCTTAAGACGGAGGCTGCTATGAGATCAGAACATCCGATTTAGGTGACATTGTTTTCAGCCTTCGCCGGTGTCCGTCATAACGATTACACGCAATAACCAAATGAATAAATAAATAAAAATAATAAATAAATAAATAAATAAATAAATAAATAAATAAATAAATAAATAAATAAATAAATAAACAGGGTTCCAGCTGAAATCAAACCAGGGCATTCTTTAAGGCAGTGGTCTCAAACTCATCTCAGCCAGCGGAACGCAGTCACGCACTTTAGACACGCAAGGGCCGGGACAGGGAAAAAAGTAAAAACAGGGGGGGGGGGGGGGGGGGGGGAGTGTAGTTTGCAGAAATCGTTAGCAAACGTTACCACTTGAAAAAAAAAAACCTTTCCCATATCTGGTATACGGGTCATTTCTGAACGACATTTGGCGCCAGGATTCTAGCAACATGTCGATACCGATCGCCAAAAATGACGGCAATCGGACACCGAATTTAAATATAGTTTTTGTTTCTCGGCTGTGTTTCAACAGGTGGCGACCACATGAGGTGCTTCGCGAAAACAATGCTTTAGACCAGGCAGGCGTGTGTAGCTCACGAACATCCTTAAGAAAATAATAAAACAAATGTTGGACGAAGACAGGTGTGGGCCGCGGGCCGCAAACGAGAGAGTCGCGGGCCGCATGCGGCCCGCGGGCCGCGTGTTTGAGACCCCTGCTTTAAGGGGTCAAAGATTGTACTGCAGATCAAGGCCAGCGCTTGAAACCACTTGGGAGAAAAAATCTTATCGAGGGGTCATGTTGGGCCCGGCGTCACAGTAGCAGTTATGGAAACACTTTGCCGCAAAAATGTAGAATCGCGCTAGGCGTCCCACCAATCGGGAATTGCGAAAGAAGTTTCTGGTTCGGATCTGACCACTGGTTTATTTTCTTTAAAATTATATTTTCATTAATTTACTTCAAGTATTACACACGACTCAACTGTAATTCATCATCATCATCAGTTCCCGCATCAAGAGTGTGCTCTGATGCGTTGGTGAACATATTGCCCTACAGACATTTAATGCTACACACGTCTTCGTTGCTTCGTAAAAGGGCGCTGAATTATGGCGTTCCGTGTCTTTTTCCAACTCTAATAGCAGAAAGCGCTCTAAGACTTTTTTTGCTTGCTCGTGCAGTGTACCAAAATTATCACCGCGCTAGCATACATGGCGGAGAAAGCTGCAGCGTGACCACCTCTAACTTTTAAATAAATGCCACGACAGCTAACTGTCAGCTGAAAGTTAGCACTAGTCCCTTCGTCGATGAAATTAAAACGCCCAACTGTTTTGTTTGTATTTTTCTTCAAGCAAGCGCATGCTTCCAGGTGACCTATAAGTAAATAAATGGAAAGAATGTTTACAGATATAACGTGATGATGTATACAAGGAAAATATTTGGTTTGTCTCTCAGTAACATTGGCTCACAATGCGCATGAGGTTCAAATTTTGACATATTTGGGAGCGCATATAGGATTTGTGGATGTGAGGTCTATAATTATTTGTCACAATCGCTTATGCATGCATTTGCTGGTGAAGTGCATTTGTTTTAAAATTTGGAGACAGTTCATTTGTTAAATGAACATTGCAACGCCCGCATATGTCACGAACGTAGGGCACTGGACACATCTGATGTACAGGCAAAATATTGTGAGGTTATTACAGCGTCACCGAAGAATTTAGAGTTCATGTGTGCTGTGTGTTGCTGTGTGCATCCTGGAAAACATAGTCTCACTAGTTCGTCTAAGAAGCGAGCACCATTGAAGGTTCATGTGCGGGTATGCTTTTAGCGGTATGGCCCGCCGCGGTGGAGCAGTGGTTATGGTGCTCGGCTGCTGACCCGAAGGTAGCGGGTTCGATTCCGGCTACGGCGGTCGCATTTCACTGGAGGTGAAATGCTAGAGGCCTTGTGTTCTGGGCGATGTCAGTGCGGGTTAAAGACCAGTTGGTCAAAATTTCCGGAGAATTCTACTTTGCCTTACTAAAAATCAAATCGTGGTTTTGGGACGTAACGCCCCACATATTGTTAATATTTTACGCGGTGCGTTATACAAAAAAAAAAAGGTTTTCATATTCATATTAGAACACATCGCTGAAACACTTATCGTTGGCATTTATACAATGGCTCTGCGACTTCAGAAAGTGCTGTTCCGATTATGTTCAACCTGTTGCTGCAGCTGTTCTGGTGGCGAAGATAATGACTATTGTGTTTGAGTGCGTAACACTAAGTTCTCAATTCCTTCCACATGACCTCTTCGGAGACTTTTTTTTCTGGCAGCTCTCGTTATGAAGTATTTGAAAGAAACACTGTTCTGTGTACACGTGGCAGTGATGATGCAAAATATTGGCGCCAGCGTAATACGTGTCTCGTGGAAACGCATACACACAACCTGTATTTTATCTCTCCTTTGAAGAAGCATTTGAATTACAAACTTCTGTGCTTACTTGAAGACGTTGTTAAACAGGTATTTTGCTGCGAATAAATTTCGTAACTCAAATTAAATCCCAATTTCGCATGTAAGAAGGATTCCTGTGGGGTTTACATTTCGTCCACATTTTTACCATCCACTCGCATCACGAAGGATCACATAGCTTCACCGTGGTGTCGGGCAAGTCTTTATAACTTCCTCTTTTGCGGAAGCCTTACCCGTCGCGCCCTCTTGAGGCAAGTGGCAGCGGAAAAACGTTTATTCTCGACCCAAGTCGCACTGCGAGGCGCGCACGCATGATCACGCTGAGATGCCGCGTGATTCCGTGCTGCTCCCAGCTGTGAAAATTTATCGCCCTCCTCGCTAATGATTTCTTATTTCGCTTCCTTTGGCACTCAGTCGACAGTATCAGACCATCATGCACTGCCCAATCTAGGCCAGTAGCGGGCGATCGCTTTTACCCACGCTGACAGATGTAGAGGGAATACTAAGAGGCCGGAGCAACTGTATTAGGTACTCTCAGTGGGGGGAGACTGCATCAATTGTATTAAGGTGAGCGTTGGAGTAGTGCAAAGTTAGCCGCAGAACTTACTGTTCGCTTGCAAGCAGAGTAAAAGGAACTGCGAATGCTCTCCTACTTGGGTGGAATTACCGATCTATGCAACTTTCAAGCCCACAAAGACTGAACGAGGTCTGGAACTGTGTTCATTGTACAAGGAGTGCAGTCTAGTGCCAGCAACTGGGCGACAACGCACAACGACTTAACATTCACGTAAACATAAGCCTCTGAGAGTTGACGCCACATGTGTCATTTTAATGTGCGAAGTTAATAGGATAACATTCAGTGGCAACAAAATAAGTGTTTGCGAAGGTCAGCGTTTGGCTTCTGAAATGTCAGCAGCGGCAACTGCAAACTCGTTGCCAAGAATTAGTTTACGACACCGACTGTACCGCAGGAACAAGGCAGAGTCTAAAGGTATTAGTGGAATAAAATTAAAAATATAGACACTTAGCACGTCACATGGATTCCCATTGCTGAGGGGGTATCTAAGAATTCCAAAGGGCCGTGTGGTATCGTAAGCTTTTTGTATATCTTGGAAGACTGACTAGAAGTGTTGCTTATGTAGAAATACATCACGTATGCTGGCCTCTATTCGAACCAAGTGGCCGGTTGTTGCCGGTCTTTCTCTGTAAGCACACCGGACACAGTCGAGCATATCATTCGCCTCAAGAATGTGTACGAGACGGGGATTTAGAATTTTCTCGAATATTTTACGAAGAGTGCTTGTGAGAGCTATAGGGCGGTCACTTAACATCGAAGATGAGTCACAGCCCTGTTTCAGGACAGGTAAGGAATAGATCCTTTGCATGTGTGCGAATGATATCCAGCTGCCTATATACGGCATGGAAAAGTGCAAGTAGTGCCGATTCAGGGTCTGAAGTCAAGCGTTTTATCACTTCTTACACTGCCCTGACAGGTCCTGGGGAAGAGTTCTGGCATTTGTTCAAAGCAGCTTAGAGCTCGGAGGTGGTGAAGGAATAGTTATATGGCTAGTTTCCTTTGATTTTTTTTCATGGAGAGTTTCCTAAATTCTGCTATTTGTTTGTAATTAAGAAATGAATGAACTTAGCGTACAGAGCTGGAAACATATTCGGAGCGCTGTCCAAGGGCATTCGCTTGTTCATTCAGCGTGTTACCACAAATATTCATGAGGGGCAGCAGATGTATTTGCTGTCCTTTTACTCTTCGCATTTCATTCCGTGCCTTACTTTTTGCGATGAACGAATTGTACCTGAGGGGGAACCTCACCCAGGATTCCCTCCTAGCCTGTCGTCGCGTACGTCTTTCAAGCGCTTTAACATTTTTAAACTCAATGAGATTTTCTGTAGTTGTGTGCGGATGAAAAGTGGCCCAGATCTTTGTGTTTTTTGTGTCGTTCGTGCCAGATTGCATTCGTGATTTCACCTGGGTACTATTTTATTAAGTAACGTAGCTTTCATTTGTTAGATGCATTTTTCGGCAATCGGTAAAATGTGCTGCGGTAAGTCCAGTTACCATCTATGATAAGTCCGGGGAGAAAATGTCGCGATAAAAAATGGATTGGTTAAATAGCTCCCAATCAATATTATCCAGTTGCCACCGCGCAGCATACTAAGTGCAGTCTTCTTGCTCTACAAGTTTCAAGGATATGCGACAGTCGTCACTTCCAAAGGAATCAGTGATAGCTATTCAGTCTACGAGAATGTTATCTATCTATCTATCTATCTATCTATCTATCTATCTATCTATCTATCTATCTATCTATCTATCTATCTATCTATCTATCTATCTATCTATCTATCTATCTATCTATCTATCTATCTATCTATCTATCTATCTATCTATCTATCTATCTATCTATCTATCTATCTATCTATCTATCTATCTATCTATCTGGCATCGTCTGGGTGCTCTAGCCCCCAGCCACAGCGTTCTAATGGTTTTAATGTTTGACTGCTAACCCGAAGGTCGCGAGGTCGAACCCCGGCCATGGCAGCCGCATTTCGAAGGAAGCGAACCGCTTGAGGTCTGTGCAATTATATTTAAGGGCAAGTTAATGAACAAGAGATCGTCGAAATTTGCGAAGCTCTAAACTTCGGCGTCCCTCATAACTTTATATCGTGACATTCAAATCTAAAGCCCCAACAAATAAAATGATGGGCGCCCTCGTGGTCATCTCCTTAACTTGGATTTAATGAATATTGGTGAGGTTTTTTGGTGTGTTCGCTCCACTCTGCTTTTATTTTATTTTCGTCACAGCTTGATAGAGCTTAATCATATCTCGCCAGTGACATTTGTTTCCATGGTAATGTTCAAAAATTCAAATTCTTTGAACAGGAAGTCAGCGCAAACGTGCCATGGTGGTCTAGCGGTCATGGCGCTCGACAGCTGACCCGAAAATCACTGGATCGAATCCTCGCTGCAGCGGCCGCATTTTCCATGAGGCGAAAATGCTTGAGGCCCGTGTACATTGACTTAGGTACATGCTAAAAAAAACTGGTCACGATTTCCTCAGTCCTCCCATTCGACGTCCCTCATAATCATATCGTAGTTTCGTCATTATAATGTATATATTAGGAAATGAGTGCTATAAGACACGTATATTAGAAGCGCCAATCTTTTGGCAATGAGGTGCGAATTTTCAAGAATGTATTTTAGTGGCAAAAACAAAGCTTCACTCAATATTTTTTTATTAAGAGACTTTTAGGCTTTCATTATGCAGCGATTGCTGTTACGATTCAGCTTTAAAACGCTGTTCTCCTTCTTATCCCTGTTCTTCTTCTTCTTGCTCCCTGAAAAAAGTCAAACGTGAACGGAGTTTGCAATGTTTAACTCTATCCTTTGTTTTGTAGAGTTTATTTATAATTTTGAACCCCACTGCTGGTTGGCAGCGCGGTAACGACAAACATTGTGGTTTAAAATTTTCAAGCTTTTCAAAGCTCTTCATATTGATGCCAAGTTTTTGATAGATATGCTAAGTGTTTGCTAGTAGTACTTCTGTTAACCCTTTCAGGCGCCACCTATGAAAAACTGTCTGCAAATGTGTCAAATCCATACAACGTTATTTGAGAGCACTCAATATTCTGTTGCAATAAAAGAAGGTCATAATATGTTAATCTATGCGTGTTATTGTGAGGTAATCCCAATTAGGTTGTAATTAAATATCAATTTATTAGGAAGTCATTTATGCCCTCTTTCAGCAGAAATAGAATGTAATCTCAGTGTAGAAATACAGTGAAAATTCATTTTAACACGAACGTGTTTTATGCCGGGGTCCACCAAGACTTCAGCGATGTATTTCCGTCACGGAAATGACGTCGAAAAAATACGCATCACCAGAAGACAAAGAAAAGAAGTTCTGTCAACGGGAGTCGAACCTATGACCTCTTCGTCCCCGACAAGCGATGTCGGACACGCTTTCAACTGCGCCACGGTCACATACTTTGCAGGCTGTCCAAACGCGCGTTTAATATCTACCACTGTCCTCTCACAGTGGCGTTGCTTAAGTGAAGTAATGCATTATGACCGTGATATCTACGATTAGTTCCTTCAAAGCGCCGTTTCTACGTGTCCGTCCCAATCGGCGCGTTTCGAATAGGAAAAGTGCAATTTTGCCGACGCATTAACACATTGCCAGGTGGCGAAGTTACCCCCAGCGTCGGCCTCACTCATAGCATCCATCCATACCGAAAAAAGCTCGGCGACGCACGAGTGCTTCACGTGGCCGTAACTCTGGGTTCCCATCAAACGCTCGCCCCCGCGAAAGACCACAGCCGGCCAACGGGAAAGACACGACGCGCGTTGCGTTTCCCTCTGGTCGGGCAGTGGTGTTCTCTAGCCACCATATCTCGGTATCACGCCACTTTCTCTGATTGCGCTCTCACCGTACAGCTACGAGAAGCATCTATGACCACAAGGGTTTGCTTTGTCATTGATCATGGACGTTAGTCGTCGTGATACAAATGTACCACCAAGCGTCAACGTGGATGCATTCACGTTAAACGGCGACATTGTGCAAGCAATCTTATAAGAATGTACAGAAAACAGTTAACTACTTCTGTAAGAATACGTTTCACTTTAGTGTTATACTAGTTCCTATGACGGAGGGATCAACCATGTTTCTTTGCTTATGTCTATGTTGAGCACAGAAAAATCACACTTTGCACATTGCGCGCAGGAAGCGGCATGTTGAACCACTCGTCGAACGTGGTAGTACCTTCAGCAAAGAGATCATATGCAACAGTTCACTTCAAAATGAAGTTAAATGATGACAAATTTATTATGAAGGAGGTTAAATTCATCCACAGCTTGATTTATCTTGGTCTTTCTTAGACCCCAGTTGATACAAACAAGAAAATCAAGTAGTGTGCACAATTGTGTACATAGCGCCTCAGAGGATTAAATGTGGTTATGCTTTGCTATCCTCCTTCCGTTTCGGTCGGTTCTACACACTGCGCACGTGGCGGGAACCTGTCCCGTGTCTAGTTGACACGTGACGTGATTTTATTCAAGTGACTAGCAGTTACGTGGTTCTTCGCGGCAGCACGTCACGCGACCCGTTAAGTGATTTTACTGGCGCGACTCGCTGCGATGGGTTGTTTCGTGATTTTTTAATGCGAAGCACTTGAGGGGCCCAGGCTGTTGTATGCTGTCATCGTCCCTTGGCATAACACAGGCAAAATCACTTATAAAAATTCAGGAAACAGGGGGCCGCAAGCGAGAAATTGATACCGAGAGAAAGAAGAGGAAATTAGAAAGAAAAATAGAACTAGATATAACGAGAAAAAACGGACAGAAAGAACTGTAAAAAGAGTAAAAGAGGGAAAGATACGGGAAAGACAGAGACAACCGAAGAGAAACAATGAATGCGTCCCAGGTGTTTGCTTCAGGGTTGGCACCACTAGTGCGAAGCAGGCTTAAATTTTGGTTAGTCAAGTGACAGGTTATTGCGTGATAACTGATTTAGACTACATGTTATGCGATGTTACGTAGTTGTAGTCACGTTACTCGTGGCTGCGTAGTATTCGCGGGAACAGGCCACGGGACTATACTCCATCTCAGACGTTCTTTTCAGCACTGTGAAGCCTACAGGGCCCCCTTAGCCAATAGGAAGGGGCCATTAGGCTCCTATTCACAAAGTTCCCCGCCTCGAAACTCGACCTCAAGGGTTCCTTGAGACTTTTCGCGTTGCAGAAATCGCAACGCGAAACAGTCCTCAAGGATCCCTTGAGCCGAGTTTCGAGTCGTGCAGCGTTTGTGAATACGGACATTAGCCCCTCTAAATGTATTCTTCCGCTTCACGTTATTCTCTCGGCGTCTCCCTGGCGTCTGCTCACACGCATAGAGCGAGTAAAGCGAACAGACGGCATTCTGAAAAAAAAATGGCTGCACCCATCGCAGCTGCTGCCCTCCAACTTAGTATTCATCAAGTCGCCATCGTGTGATGTGTGACCAGTAAGTTACAAACAGACACCTGCATTTGCTTTATATTATTGTGCTGATGCTTTGGCAGCAATGTATTCGTGACTATATTGCACTAATTCCAAGAACCATTATGAAAACCACGGCGCGTTAGGCTTAGCAGGCGTGCTTAAACAAACAGCTTATCTCGCAAATAACAACAAAATGTGCGCTATGCTTTGTTGTCAGCGTGAGATTGCACAGAGCGATGGCTCATTTCACCATTTGTTCGTGCCAGAGCAGTGGGCGAATAACTAGCGCAAGTTCAGATCGAAGCGGACGGTCGCATCTGAATGGACGTTCAGAATCTGAACCACAGTTACCGGTGCTTACTGATATTAAAGGCGAACAAAGTCAATTCGAAGACTAAACATATCGCGCATCAATATCATGTAACGCGTGTCAAACAACCGCATATGCCTCAACCCTCGTAAAGGTAAGATAATTACATGTCGAACTATGTTTCGCTGCGTAGGCGCGTAGCTTGCTTACATCCCTTAGCGTTGGTAGTGCTGAACGGCAGCGGTGAGATGGAGTATAGCTGTTACATGGTGTAACGTGAATTTGAACCACCTGACTAGTTGATGCGTGGTTTGTGGAGGGAACATGCACGTGACTAGCTGTTACCTGGTATTACGTTACCTTAGTCACGAGACTAACTGTTTCGTGAATTTTGGTAACTTGACCCGTTACGTCATGTTACGTGGTGTTAGTCCCCTGACTAGCCGTTACATGGTTTTGGTGGGATCATGCCACATGACAGGATGTTACGTGGGCTTGAGGGATCATTTGCAATGACTAGCTGTTGTGTGGTGATACGGAATGTTAGTCGCGTGACTAGTTCCAACAGGATGTCACGTTACTAAATGTTACTTGATCTTACGTGATTTTAGTCATGCGACTAGCTTTTACGTGTTCTGGCGTGATCATACACGCGACTAGCTTTTACGCGTTTTAGTCACGTGACTAGTTGTTACGCAATATGGCGTGATTGTCAAGCTGAACTGTTCTTACGCGATAGTCATTTTAGTTACGCGACTAGTTACGTAAAATTAGGTGACTTTAGTCATGCGACGAATTATTTATTCACGTGACTGGCTGTTACGTAATTTAGTCAGGTGGCTAGTTGTTAGGTGATCTTGCGTTATCTTTAGTCACGTGACAAGTTCTTACGTGATGTTATGTAATTGAAGTCATGTGACTAGTTAGTTAAATAGGTGTCTCTTAACGTTACTTTATGTTTAGTCACGTAACCCACTCGTCCGTCTTAGTTATTGCATTCCACACCTGGACAAACATCTCCACGCAGTGAATCATGACGAGTGGGCGAATCACTGGGGGTCGTTCTTACCGTAAATCACTCGCGCATGTAAATGAGTGACAACGCGTGTGTACAGTATATACAATGTTTTTCTGCCCTTGAGCCACCGCTTTTCCCGCCCTCAACGCCGGAGTAGCAGCTTGTTGTCGGCGTTGCCGTTTTGCCACTGCTTCCCGAGCTCTCGGCCCCGGGGTAGCTTGCTCTCTGGGTAAATGTCGAGCCGCCGCATGCCGCGCTCTCGCCTCCGGAGTAGAAGCTTGTTGTCGGCGTTGCCACTTTTGCCTTTCGCAGGCGAGAGCGCTTTCATGATCGTTTTTCATCCATGGCAGAAAGAGAATGTGTGGTATGGAACGCCTATTCTTCATCGTCGTCAGTGTCATCGTCATGACGTATAGTGGGTACATTGCATGTGCGGTGCCGTGATGGCCCAAATAGAATGTGTGGTCTGGAACGCGCTTATTCTTCATCGTCATCAGCGTCATCGCCATTGCCGGACAACGGACAAAGAACAAATCTAGACACTGAGTTGCTTCGCCCCTAATAGGCGCACGTGTTGTGGGAGGGAATCCTAAGATGAAGAAGTGGGTGAAGCGAGCGCGCTCCGTTTGATCTCTGTTCTCACTGCCCGGCGCTACAAAAAGGTTTAAGAGCTTTTCTGTTAAAAGTCGGCGCATCTTGCAGTTGTGGCGCATGGTTGCAATCAACAATAGAGGTAGAATTAGGACTCCCAAGCAGGGTAGCTGCCCTCCCAAGCCTGTGTCCCGGCCCGGCTAGGTGGTGTGTGAACACGTCACGTGATTAATGTTACGTCATGCATTTAGCAGGAATATGTTTCTTGACTAGTCCTACGTGATGGCGGTGGAAACGTGACGTAACTACTCTTGCGCGATTTTAGGCTACTTCACGTGACTACTGTTACCTGATTATGACAGGGACATATCAGGTGACTAGTGTTTCGTGATTC
>JALIZH010022706.1:0-24466 GCA_030522465.1 Rhipicephalus appendiculatus
TAGTAGTAGTAGCAGTAATAGTAGTAGTAGTGGTAGTAGTAGTATCAGCAGTAGTAGTGGTAGTAGTAGTATCAGCAGTAGTAGTAGCAGTAGCAGTAGTAGTAGTAGTAGTAGTAGTAGTAGTAGTAGTAGTAGTAGTAGTAGTAGTAGTAGTAGTAGTAGTATCAGTAGTCACGCAGGCCACGTGACCATAGGGGAGGTGAATAAATACATAAATAAAACGAAACTATAAAGATGTTGCCAAACGGTGATGATGATGAATAATGATGATGATGGTGATGATGCTAGATCACATACACTGGTGCGCATACACTGCACGATGGTTTTCACCGCGTGGAAATGCATGGCTGCCATGTGTGTCCGTGTATGCACGCCCAGCTTCTTTTATCTATGCCACCACGTGTCGTCAAAAAGGGTCTGAATGATCGAAAATTGAAATAACGACCAGACCCTGGCCGCCCAGAGTGACCGCGAAACGGGCTGCCAAGCTCGGCTTGGTAGTCCCTACGTGGCACTAGCCGGGTGGCGCGGCGTCTCCCCTGCGTCTTCTATGGACCAAAATAAAGTTTTCTTCTTCATCATCATCATCATCATCATCATCACGTGCAGTAAGGATTGCTGAATTGAAATTACGCTCGCCAAGGTGGAGCAAACCACGTGAATTACTCTTACCCGAGGCTGGGGCAGACATTGTTTATATAAAGAAGAAATGGAATATATTTACCAATTGCTTCTAAATGCTTTTATTTGTTCATTATTTATACATTTCTTCCCGTCGCCGTATAAAACACTCGTTTAGAGTACAATATCATGCCGGAAGTTCTGCAAAGATGGATTCTTGCTCGAAGATTCACTTTTGACGAAGCGTGTACAAACGAAAAATTGTAGGCACGTCCGGTTTAAACTGGATTCCCGGGCAGGCTCTCAGATTATCTTCCGGGGAGGCTCCTCGGAGGAAGCGGCGGCCGAGCGAACGCGTGCAACATCCCAGTGCTTCCTCGAACACGGTCCTTCTCCTTTCCTTCGACTGGCCTATCTCCTGTCATCAACCCGTCTCGTCTTGGTTTCTTCGCTGGTGACCTTAATCCCGTGTTTTGCTGCCTTCCCCTTACCCCGGTCTTCGCTCTTTAATCTTATCTCTGCCCCGGTCAACGTGTTACTTCGGTCAATCACTGAGCTCTCTTCACTTATTTTGCTTCTTGGTCTTGAAGCTCTGTATTTTCGCTGTGTGGGTTCAGGACTTTACGAAGATGTTGGTGGCGTGTTGCCTCAGTCGACGGTAATAACTGTACATAACTCGGAGTGTCTTGATATAGGCGCGACAGCCAAAGTCGACAACTCGGTAGCGTCTCATATTCGTTGTTCATTGACTCAGTTTATAGGGTACGTTGCGTGGACAAATAGCATTTCTTACGACTCAGAACCATGCACAATACTAGTCGCAATTCTTCAATGCCCCGGAACGTGTGCGCCCCTAACCGCGACGCTTTTTCTGTTACATTTAGGACTTCCGTCTTTCGACATATATATCAAACGAAGAGGCATACGTGCCTCTTACTTAGATCGGCGCTAAATGCAGTATATTGCAACGAAATACACAGCGTGCATCCGTAGAGTATTTGAGTGTGCAAAAATGTTGCTAAAGTTCGGCTATATACTCCCTGTTAGTGTGCGTAAACCTTGACATGCCTCGTTGTTACTAGTGAACCATCGGACAGTGATCGTGAACGGTGCCGCAGAACCAAAGCGTCCTGCCGCATGTGATCGACCATCCGTACAGTATCTCGCAAGAGCCTCATCTCACCTTGACGAGGTGTCGTACTTGTAAAGTGCTGCTATGAACACCATTAAAAATTCCAAAGGGTATACCACAGTCCAGTGGCGTAGCCAGGGGGTGGCACACCGGGCACGTGCCCCTCCCTAAATTTCTTTCTGTCATAGGATACATAGCAGAAAATCGCACTCAACCACACTTGCCTGCGCGGCCCGCACTACAGATAAAGGACGTGCCCCCACCGAAGTAGGTTTTTGCCTACGCCACTGCCACCGTCACTGTGCTAACAGGGGACTTTAAGATTCCGAAGCGCCTACTTCTCTAGGTTCCCAGGCGCCGAAAAAGGCTGAAGTTAAAAGTAAAATGGAAGCTTGAAGAGATGAGAAATTCTTGAAAATCTTTAAATAGTGTGTGTTGCTGGAGCCATCGTTTCGACAAACGGTCTTGTCTTCTTCAAGACAGCAACATTGTTGCGGCCTTGAAGATTGCTTCAACGTTGAAGCCTTGAAGAAGATCTATTCCAACGAATTAAATAACACGTACGTTTGTCACTGAGAAAAGCCCAGTAGATGTCATATCACTACGAAATTCCAACGGTAGCCACCGCAGTTACACATGTTTTCGTTGGAGTGAACAATAGCTTGCTGTCGGTGCAATAGAGCACATCGCGCTGTGTTGTGCTCAGTGGGCTTGGCGATTTACAGAATTCATGTTGATGATTGAGTGCTGTCCCGTCTCGCCGGTCATCGACCCAGTTCACTTGATTTTGATGAGTTCCACCGCTTAGCTCGTTTCAACGACTGGCCTATAACCTCTGTAAGATAACGCGTGCGTGGTGTCCGGCTTACCGGGGCAGGCTTATCTGTTCAGGCACTGAGTAAAGACAAATGTGAAATGTGGCATGTGATAAGTTGTAATCTGTGCTTTGATAAGCTGTAAATTACCCCACCCCCCCACACACACACACGCGCGCGCGCGCACACACACACACCCAAACACGCGCACACAAACAAACACGCGCACGCGCACACACGCGCGCGCGCGCACACACACACACACACACACACACACACACACACACACACACACACACACACACACACACACACACACACACACACACACACACACACACACACACACACACACGCACGCACGCACGCACGCACGCACGCACGCGCACACACACACACACACACACACACACACACACACACACACACACACACACACACACACACACACACACACACACACACACACACACACACACACACACACACACACACACACACACGTCCAATTTTGCGTACCGTCTTTTGTTCATAGCAGTCAGAAACACACATGAAACTTAACGAAGCCATCACATCACATGATGCGCTTTCGCAGCCTCCGTGCAGGTTAATGTCGCACTGCGGGATATGAATAATGATATAATCAATAATTTATGTATATTCTTATATACACTGCACCCAGAACGCCTTTACAACAGGCGCCGCTGAATACACAGTAATTATTTTTCGGTCTAAGAGTGTCAGCTACCACTGTATTCACTTTTAGCAGAAATTTTGTTTAGTTTTAATGTGTTGAAATGGAGACTATTTAAAGGCGAAGTGTTTCTTTTGTTCATTTCCTTAGCTGTCATATACCCATTCAGAAATTGGAACTTCAGTATTTCTCCGAATACCACACGGCCCGTGGAACTCGTATTAAGCAAAAGGTTTCCGGAGGAGCTGACTGCTGCCTTTGGAAGGGTCGCTATGTGAATGCGTAAAGAATAAAACCGACAGTCGTTCTAGAGAGGGAGCCGGATAAATGGCAAAAGTGTCTCTGTGTGCGCCTAGCAACAAGAAACGCTCCGTCGCGCATCTGTACTGAAGCTGCGAAGCCGCAAATGCTCGGCGACATACGAAATCGTTCCGTGAGGTTGACACACTGTGGTGATGGATCGTAAAGAACATTTAATGTGGACCTTCGAGCTGCGAAACCTGCACGATTTTGACCCGCTGCAACTGCGGTGTTCGCAGTTTGTTCAATAAGTTGAAGTTCGTTACAACATTGCCTGGCTTCTCTGAAAGTAGTTCTTTCTCTCATGGCCTATTGGTGACCTTAACAACGAGTATATCCCCGGTCTCACCTCCACTGCAAACAATGAATATAAAGAAATCACAAGGGTCCGTTGTGCAATTCACTTAACACGACTGGAAGGTCGAAAGCCATCTTCTCTTTCTTCTCATTTGGTGAATAAGGGGAGCAGGGAACACGAGCCGTGGCTTCACGTGCCTCTACCAAGCGCCGTCTTCATTTTCTTCTCTTGAAGTCGCGCGCACTCCAGTTTTGTTCGCCGCCCAAAGGGAGGGCGCTACAATGGCATCGTGTGACGTTACGTGATATGACGTCAAGCCAGATTTTGTGACGTCATGATGACATCACAAAATTTCCGCTCTCTGTGACATCATGATGACGTCATATGGTGACGTCATCCCGTGATGATGATGATGATTTGCATTACTCGTCCCTGACGCCGCACGACGGCCAAAGTTCCTCTTTGACGAAGCATCTAAGGCTTTCGCCTTAATAAAACATTTCCACAGAACCATTGTGTTGGGTCGTTTCTCATCCATAGTCCAGTATAAATATAGGAAAAGCGGCGCCTACACAACGACAAAGACGTTAGACGAGGGAACAAGTAGAAGCCCACCGAGTCCAGCCCACTGCCTAATTAGTCTTAGTGCGCATGTTATAACATACAAGCAATTATTAAAGCTGCGCGATTTTTTATTAACATTTCACTCATAGCATGAATGCTGTATAAACCTATTTGCACGATATAGAAGCCTTAGCATAAGCAATACTAACATCTGCAGTCGGTCACCATGGTCCACTGGGTACGGTGCTCAGGCTGCTGACCCGAAGGTCAAGGGTTCGATCCCGGCCGCGGCGGTCGCATTTTTACGGAGGCGAAAATGCTAGAAACCCGTGTACTGTGCGATGTTAAAGAACGCCAAATGGCCGAAATTTTCCGGAGCCCTCCACTACGACGTACCTCATAATCATACCGCGGTTTTGGGACCTAAAACACCAGAAGTAATTATGATCGAACAGCAAGATGAGGAAAACAAAATGTTATCAGGAATATAAGCCCAGAGGATAAGGCGCGACGATCGCGAATTCATCCACGGAAAACACGTGGCTTTACAGTGCAGGCGGAGTGATCTTTGTTCAGCGTAACGAGATGATGACGAGGACGAGAAACGTCACTCCAAGACTTTTTTTTCTTTGTCACTCAGAAGAGCAATCCAACTTCTCCGGAACAAATGCCAGAACCATTACTCTTGAATTCTCTTCGTGACTTTTCTGGTTTGTTCGCTGCTTATCACAAATTAAGACAGACAAACCAATCGTTCTCGTGTATTCCAACCGTAATGTTAACGCGGAATCAGACTCACGATACAATGAGACATTTATAAACGACATCCGAACAGTAATAAAAAACAAAATGTTTATAGTTGTCGGAGCCCTGAGTATTTCCCGGCTAAAAAGATGAACTTCATCTATGAGCAGCACCGGAAGTTTAGGATAGGATTGATTTTTCACTGTTCTGCGTTGTTTCAGACATACTGATAAGCCTCAACCAAAGTTCACATTGAGAATAACTCGGGTCATTGTTTGATTTATTTGACAAAAGACATTCCCTTAACTTGCAAAGGCAAGATACAATACTTGCATTAACTAGTGTGACCATGTCTGAAGCCTATATGTGTCTATATGTGTGTCTTCAGTACCTGCACTTATTCTCAAATTCGGTGCTCGGCAACTGACCCGAAAGTCGCGGTTTCGATCCCAGGCCGCGGCGGTGGCATTTTTAGGGAGGCGAAATGCTAGAGGCCCGCGTACTGTGCGATGTAAATGCATGTTAAAGAACACCAGATGGTCGAAATTTGCAGAGCCCTCCGCTACGGTGTGCCTGATAATCATATTGTGGTTTTTTTTTTTCGCACGTAAAGCTCCAGACATTATTATTATTCTGAAATGTTACCTGTGATAGCACCTTAGGTATGTGTAAACATTGATTCACCCCATCACTATGAAAACGTTTTTGTTTTATATGTCTGTGGAAAAATATGAGGGATAGACAGCAGGTGAAATCTAGCATGGGACAGTTCTGGATTTGCTAGTTCACGCTTAACGGCGCGGCAGTATCAGATTTTAGCAAAAACAAAGGCGTTGCCTAGGCGTCCGGCATGTGTAGTTTGCCAGCGCAAGTCTGAAAACGTACCCCAGAAGCGGCGATTGACAAGCGGAATTGAGACTGGAGACGCCCTTGCGGAGCGCATAGACGCCAGTAAAGTGGCCATGACCTTGCAGTGGGAAGTCTATTACATTGAGCTAGCCTACGGTTTATTCCACAAAAAGATTTCCTTGGCCCATGACCATGTATCAAAAGGAGTGAACGCACTGAAACAATTGTCTTATATAAAAAGAGGCATGCATGGTACGTTCGGCACACCACATGTCATGTCTACTAACTGCGGACCTGAAGTGAGGCTTCCCATTGGCTACTCACTTAAGGCGTGGACAGCTCTCAATCTGCTGTGCGAAATAATCGCAAGCGTTTAGAGCCGACAATGAACGCACATATGACAGTGAGCGTCGACCAATTTTTTTTTTGTTCTGATATGGACAACACACTGCGAAAATTTCCAAATAATTAGGCTGGAAGATGCCGCCCGGGTCCAAGGACTTCGAGCACTCCCCTGAGGCCCGCCATCATCAATGACGGAGGGTGGGACGGGACAGGAGTAAATCCCCTCTTCCATCTGCCTCGCCCGAAGGAAACTGACTGAATAATCTCAAATAAAGTTTATTCATTCATTCAATTAGGCAGTCAACAAAACAAAACAAACTTACTTATAACGTAAGCACAGCGGCAAGTTCGGCCCCAAGCTGTTGTTCTGGAGGACGCCATCGCCGCTTTGGAGTGGGCGATCACCTGATTGCCGTTTGGTTCTAAAAGGTGCAGAGTATACAGTGATAATTATAAAGCTCATTGTTGGTTCGACAGCTGTAATAACAAATTGCAGTAACGGCTCACCCATATGGTACATAACGCGATGGAACGGGGCGAAGCACATTCGGCAAGCCTTCTAGTATCATGAATGGTAGTTGAACAATACACCTCAAGAGGAAAGTATATAACAGCTGTATCTAACCGGTATACTTACCTATGGAGCAGAAACCTGGAGGCTTACAAAGAGGGTTCAACTTAAATTGAGGACGACGCAGCGAGCAATGGAAAGGAAAAAGATAGGTATTAACCGTCGGGTACAAGAAGAGAACAGAGTGGGTCAGAGAACAAACGGGTGTTAAGGACATTATAGTCGAATTAAAGAAGAAATTGCCTTGGGCCGGACATGTAGCGCGTAGACAAGGTGACCGCTGGTCATGAAGAGTAACTGAATGAATTCCAAAAAAAAAAAAATAGGCAAACGCGCGAGGGTGAGACAGAAGGTTAGGTGGGGGCAGATGAGAGGTTAAGATGTTTGCGCGTATAACTTAGCCCCAGCAAGGACATGTAGGACCTGGTTGATTGGCGGAACAAGGGAGAGGCCTTTGCCCTGAAGTGGGCGTAGTCAGGCTCTTAATGATGACATAAAGCGAGTTTGCTCTCTGAAACTGCTTTTCGCTAAATTTTGGAACTTCTTGTTCTAGTGCTGCGGGCCCTACGGGAGTAAATACGGTATCTACTGTATACGCGCATTACAAGTCGTTTAGACGCGAATTCCAAATTTTCTGCACCGTGAATACATTATTGCTTATCGCTATTAGTAATTTATTTTTCATTAGCGATTTTGAACGAGTAATCACAAATTTATAGCAGCAGCCACAATTAAATATTCTTTCTCTTTTGTAAATTTTACCGCATGAGAAATATTGTTTATTCTTTTTTCATTGCTAAGAGCAAGAGCGATGTCCGTCACTACCATGCATGGCAAATTGTCTTGCGCTCACTTTCATTCTGATAGCCACGGAGTCTACGGGGAGGGCCGTAGTTTCATCCACCCATCTGAGCACTGATCTTTACCCTGACCCAGTCAACGCTCCCTCTATAGGGCAGTGCAATCTTTCCTTCCAAACGACAGAAGCGAAAACAGCGGCGCAATCACCTGCGTCAGAGTTATCGCTACACTTACTCCGCTGCCTCGCCGTTGTAGCCGTGAGCGAGTAAAGATCACTGAACTCGGTCGGCGTCATTTGATGTCAGATGGGTGGCCCGACGCAAGAAAGCACATCCCCTTCAAGAACGAAATTATGATGGACTGTGTGCATACGTCTCAAATTCGCAAAACATAACTCAAAGGCACTCGATATTACACGGAAGATAATGAAGTAACATGTTGCCATGAGCGGGTTTCAGTGACTAACCATAATTAAAGCGTAATTAATTATTTAGCTATTCTACGGTCAGTCATCGTCAATCGTTACAGAAAAAGAATCAAAACTGCAGGGTCCAAATGCACGCGCAATTTGTTTTTATTGTATTAATTTTGAGCAAAGGAATATAATACTTTCGACGTTGGTCCTGGAAACGCGGCACGTCGAACGACCTGTCGAACATCGTAGGGCCTTCACCGAAGCTATCGGCTACATTCAAACGCAGCACATTGGGGTTAAGTCAAGACACATCGACTATGCAGAAGATTTAGTTCATCCCATGCGTAGTATACTATGTCTCGTTCTTGGCCCCTACTCCAAACAACCGGCAAAAACAGGTTGCGCCCGCATATGCGGAGATTGCGCCTCAAGGGATATTTGTGAACCATTCCTTCCATCGTCAGTGTTATACGATGGCCGTGACATGCCAGACGCTACGACGGGGCATGTTTGAGGACTGTCTCGGGTCTTTGTTTCCAGACGGCAAGTCCAGCAAGGCCTCTGCTTTATCTTTCTGCTCTGACAAGCAAAGAAACTCGAACCCGCTATGTGACGTCGCACCGGGAAAACTGCGTGTCAATTACTCCGACTACAGAGACACTCGCTTGGACGTTGACACGCTGCCTAGACTGTGTACGCTGTCATTTCGCTTAAGGTCTGTCACACAACGCCACCGCTCCGTCGCTTCCGCAGTTGTGGGGAAGTCTAGATATATTGAAAAAGAGAGGTGTTTGCACCGAGCATTGACATCCTAGGTGAAACCTCAGTGTAACTTTTATGCGAAGAAACATTCGCGTATACGTATACACATAAGGACGTCCCGTACATCGATATTAAAACTCAGAGGGTCCCTTGTGCTTTCACCTAAGACGACTGGAAGGCGAAAGCCTTCTTATTTTTCTTCTTAGTCGATGTATAAGGGAGCAGGAAACACGAGCCATGGCTTCACGTGCCACTGTTAAGCGCCGTCTTCATTTTCTTCTCTTGAAATCGCGCGCTCTCAGGTTTTGTTCGCCGCCCAAAGGAGGGCGCTACAACAGCATCGTGTGGCGTTACGTCACGTGACGTCACGCCAAAATCTGTGACGTCATGATGATGTCATATGGTGACGTCATCCCGTGATGATGATGTTTTGCATTACTCGCCCCTGACGCCGCACGACGGTCACCACCGATGGTCAAAGTTCCTGTTTGATGAGGCATCTGAGGCATTCGCCTTAATATTCAGAAGCTGAAAACAGCACACGTCATAAATCTGTGATCACTATATACACGGATCGTATACAGTTTTATTCATTAGACTGGTTACTGCAGTACTGCATGGTCACCTCATATTCCCATCCTTCTTTCCTTGTATCTCCCTTGAGTTTTGCACCGATCGCGTAGTAGCGGGTTGGTGATAAGCTTCTCTTTGCAATGGTGAACTGCATCTATCTTTCTCTCTGTCTTAGTATGAGGCGAAGCTTGTCCCCGCGGCTGACTGAGAAGAGTAACTGTATCGAAAAGCAAGCCATCACCAGATGTCGAAAAATAGAGCCATGTTCTGAGTGTAATGCAGGACAAGCAAGTAGACAAAAAAATTGCGATGACCCTATGGCAAAACGCGAATTCATACAGCTGGTTCATAGAGTTTGTTCCTCTTGATTCATAAAATGTTCTAAGAGCAATATGTAAATCTTTGACGGCGACGTCGACGCACTTCTAGAGCACATGTTCCTGCCTTGGGTCGTATTGCGTTTAGTATAATTATTGTGGCACTTATAGATACCGGAACATAATTACGGGGACAAGAATGATCATCCGATTACCGCGGTATTCAGCAGCGATCTTATCCGGAAAGTTCAGATTTCACAGCTAGACACCAATAAGGCACCGTGCATACGTTAGGAGCCGCCACGGTCGCGCGCTGCCTCCAGCGCCGAAGAGGCCACTGCAGCACATTTGACGGGATACGGGAGCAGACGACGCAAGCGGCGGCAAGCCACTGCGCCGTGCTTTGGTGCTTCGCTTGAAGCGTTTTCGTTTGCCTTCAAAAGACGTTGAATTGTTAGCAGCCATCAGATAACCGCCGTGATAGCGCGTGTGCTTCTTTTCGCCAGACCTCGTGCACCCTCAGGCGAACGCGGCAACATTAGATGCATGAGCTGAGGGAAGACGGAAGCGACGAGCCCGCTGAGCGAAACCGACAAAACTGCGCGCGTCTGGCCGCGGGCCGCTTCGCTCACTAAACGATCACAGCTTATCACCCTCGGACTCACGCGGTAGCAAATTCGGCGGCAGCTTGAAACAGACGACGCCAGCGATTGCACTGTCACGGCCGCTGAATGAAAAAGCGTCTTCCATCGAGCGGCCACTGCATTCACTGCGCCGATTTCAACCTTTATCCTATGCTTCAACAGTGCAGAAGAGCTTGTCGTCACGGCGCGTGTTTTGCTAGCCATGGCACTTCAAAGTGTGCCAATTATTAATACATATCAGTTCAGAGAGCTGCGTGCTATAGATAGTTTCTTCAGAGGAGCTAATCTGAAGAAGGGCAGAGAGCTTCTCGCAGCGGGGCATGTTCAACGGCGTCGTGGAAGAGGTGTTGCTCGGTGGATCGTCAATCACGGGCAAATGCACACCACAGAGGGGAATAAAAGCGCCGGGAAGATCCGTGAAAATCGAGGTATGTTTCTTAAGTTTCGAATCTTGCTTTTTTGTTATAGTTAACGTAATGTTTTCAAATCGATTAAAGCAGGGGCATCCGTGCGGCCAACTGTGACTGCCGCGCCGGAGTAGCAGGAAAGTGTGAACATGCCGCGGCAGTTGCATTGTACCTGAATGAAATGATTTGCTAATCGAAAACAAGCAAAACCGCGCTTGTCTGCTTGTTATCATTCACCAGTCGCGGCTGGCTGATCGCTTCGATAACGCGGATGGACTGAGCTTCTTCGATTTACCAAGTCCCGGACCAGTCGCCGGCGGCCCGCGGACGCCTCGGCTCATAGGTAGCTACGTCATTTGCCGCCGTCATCACGTGATCCAAAAGTCCCGAGTTGGTCCCGAGCGGCCGCGGGCCGCCTGCGCGCTTGATGCTCGCCGCGTGGGAGCCCGCGTCCGCTACGGCGTCTGCTACGCCGTCTGCTCCGTCCATGGCTGCGACACCAGGCACAACGCCGACGTAATTCCAACCTCAATAGCGGTTATTATACCTACTTCCGTTGTGACACCACTTACTATAAGTGAACTACTCGAGCGAGCGCGCATCGAAGACGTGCGTGGGCGTTCCACCGCTGTTTCTGCTGGCGAGCACCGCGCGTGTGTTGGCCCGACTTTCGGGAATACGAACATGTTCGACGCGGCTCAGAACGCCGACGACAAGAACTGAGTGCGCAAACAATGCGAAATCCGAAACACGCGAGAAGCGGACAGAAAAACATAGAGAGAGCAAGAGCGCGTCGAAAATGTCCCGTGTCTAACTTAAGATGGCCGCACGCGTGAGGCACAGCCATGCGCACCGCGCCGTCGTCTGCCAGCTGCCAGCAAGAAATCGTTCGGACAGTCCCGGGCCGTCCGCGGGCCGCCAGGCACGTGAAAAACGAACATGCATTCAAGCGGTCCCGGACCGGTGGGCGGAGCTTCCAGTTGGTCCGCGAGAAAATCGAATGCGTCGCCGGCGTCCGGAGCCGTCCGGAGCCGTCCGGGACGTGTAAATCGAAGAAGCTCACTGTCGCCCTGACCACTGACCATGCGCGAAAAGCGCGAAAAGCATTGACGTCGGAAAAGGCATCATTCCGTGATTGCACTCCAGTGCGAGCGGTTGAGAGCATCCCGTCAAATCTGCTCTTGTTGCCGCTAGAGGCGCCTTCATCCGCGGCAGAGTTATGTTTGCACGGAGCCTATACACGTATCGTTTTACGAGCAGTTGGACACAACTTCTCAATAGAAGGTACCGATGTTCACGCGGAAGGTCCAGATTCAATTCTTGGCCAGTGCATAACAGCAAGAAACCAAAACCGTCAGTCGCTTCTCTAGAATCCTGCTGACATTAACGCCAGACGGGGGATCGAAACTGTGGGTATTCGTGCGATCGATATGACGACAAACGACAAACATCGGGGGTATTGTTAATGCCGCCTGACGTTCATGATGTCCGGTGCTTTAAAGCACACATGTGTTGTAACGCCTCTTTATCCACTGACACTTGCCATGAGGGAGCGTATACACACGGACCATGTCCACTAAATAACATTCCGTGTCCTTTTCAACAACGTCACATGCTTGGCCTAGTAGTCGTTTCTGCGTGTATCATTTGTCATGCATTCGCTAAGGAATCGTTACGAGGAGGGGCGTGGCCAGGATTTTTTCAAAAGTGGGTGGGAGGGCGGGGTCAGTAACTTTATGTAGGTTCGCGCGTGTGTTTTTATGTGTGCGTGTATATACACATGCAAAACTGAAAAAAAATATGGGGTGAAGAGATTAGACCCCCCCCCCCCCCCCGCCCCCCCGCTTCCTCTGGCTACGCCAATGATTATCAGCCCCGAAAGTGCTACCACCAGCACACCCAAAAATAGGTCAAGTGTGTTTGAAGACTGCTTAAGAAGTAGCAGGTGGACAACAATAAATCTACAACAGAGATACATAAATTATATGCGGAACGCGGGCAGGTAGACCGCAAAAATCTAGTTTGCATCTCTGCACAGGGGAAGCGGTACAGGGAGACAGAAAGGTAATGAGTGAAAGAGTAAGGTGACACACAAGGGAAAGATAGAGTCATAGGTTAAAAAATTACACGCACAGACACACACGAAAAACGCAGCAGTGCCACAATCGTTGAAAACGGATGATGGTTCGCAGAATCTTCACCGGCGCCTTCGTATCTCTCAGGACGCGGAGCTCGTGCGTTTCAGCGTTCCAAGGCTGATAGCTCGCAAAGCGGTTGGTCGTCGGGGCGTGCGAACACTGTCGACAGGGGCTGATATGAGCTTTGCCTGCATAGTTACGCAAATGAAGACGAGCTACTTTCGAGAAGAAAAAAACACGAACGTTATCAACTTGAGCTTCAGCGGAACAAGCAAGTAGAGTAATCGTGGCAATTAGGTGTATCTTTCGCAGTAATTAACGCATCATTACGTGTCGGACACTGTCGCTAACGGCGGTCGTGCTATCTGCATGCTCCTCGAGCGAAGTTGACAAGTTCTACGAATCGGAGAAACGTTTTCTCGGCCATTTCGCGACCTTCCCAGGGCGTAGACTGTTCTTCTCGCTCCTTTCCGGTATGCCGCATTAGATGACCTGAGTCAAACTCAGGATTGGGAAATACGTATTAAAGTTTTGTTGATCTGTCACTGCTTTGACTTACAATTCTAAGTTGCCTTGCCAAGCGGGAGTTGTCATGTCGCTAAAACCGTGTGTATGTTTTTGTTTATTATAATAAGATGCGGAAGCCCTAGAAAAAAAAAAAAACCTTGGTTCTTTTCCGAAGAGTGACGCGAGTACATTATCAATCAAATCAAACGAACTGAGTAAGAGAATCGGAGCAAACAACAAGCCGCCCTATCAGTGCCTTTGAAAACAATCGTGCGAGACAAAGTTCATTACATATGGGTGTTATGCAGACCCTTCCGTTATGCGTCCCAGAAGGTCATGCAACCAAAGCAAATAGCAGCCTCCAGTAACGCAATATGTGTAGCCACCGTGACAAGGTCACATTGTGTGGCGTGAGTTATGTGCTAATCCATTATCGACTCTTGATTTTATCTAAAAAAAAAGGAAAACAAGGCGACTCGGTACCTCACGCATTTGCCTAAGACGATTCGCAGGTGACGGCCACCTTCTTTTTCTTTTTAGTTGATTTTATTTAACCCCTCAACACCCCCCTCGCCCCAAGACTTCAGTGACGTATTTCCGTCACGGAAATGACGTCGAAAAAAATAAACGCGATCAGATCACAAGGAAATAAAGCTCCATCACCTGGAGTCGAACCCATGACCTCTCACTCCACGACAGCAGCAGCCGGATACGCTATCCACTGCGCCACGGTCACGTACTCTGGAGGCTAATCAAACGCGCCTTTTGTATCTCCCACTTTCCTCTTACAGTGCTCTAGATCGGTGAGGTGGTGTCGCCCTCTAAGAGCGGTAAAGTGAAGTAATGCATCATGACCGTGGCCTCCGCTATTAGCTCCTGCAATGCGTCATTGCTACCCTTCCGTTGAAATCGCCACGTTTCCAAATCGCCACGTTTTCAAAAGGAGAAGTGCAATTTTGTCAACGCCTCAACACACATCGACGAGGCAACCTTAGACCAAGCGTCGGCCTCAATCATAGCATCCGTCCATACAAAAATAGCTCTGCGACGCGCGCCTGCCTCTCCCAACTGTCACACCGCGTTCCGAGATTACGCTCGCCCCAGGGGAGACCCGACGCGCGTTGCGTTTCGGCCGTGGTGTTCGTCGACCGAATAGTCCAAGTTCTGCGTCCAATCAGCGACGCTCTTCTGGCTGTCAGACCACTTTCTCGGATTGCGCTATCACCGTTTACTACTACAGCTACCAGAAGGGTTTGTTTAATCATTGATCGTGGACGTTAATTGGATCATGGCGTTTGATGTGGCGTCTAAGGCTGCCTCCTTAATGAAGTGATGTTATGTCTGTATATTTTAAAAGGGTCTGGGAATGAGCCTGTTGGTATAGTTTCGTGACTGCAAAACAGACCGAGAAACGTGCACAAAGAAAGAACAGACAGGACCAAACGCTGATACTGTTTGTTCCCCCCTGTGTCTTCGTTTATCGCGCTGTTTTGCAGTCATATCTGCATAGGTCACCAGGAACGTATGAGACGCACAAACTCGCACGCCTTCCGTCATGAATCTGTTACGTTTAATGGCAACATACACATTTTTCAGTACTATGTTGGCATTGGCATATATAGCAGCACGCGACTCACTTCTGACACGTAGGCCACTCTGAGAACTGTGCACCTCCTTTGCTTGGCTCGCCGACGAAGTCCAAAGTAATACTTACGACATTCAGCATTTTCAGTGTAAAAGCGTAGACCTTACAGAAAGTAAAGGAAGAAGCCGGAAATACTGCGTTGACATTTATGTGGGCGAATACCACGCTGCAAATCTGACATTACGCTCTCCGATGAAATTCGACCACTGTTATGGGCTTATGTCGTAAATGGCTTATAAAATCTTATTGTTCGAGAACAATAGTTGGCCGTGTGGTTTCTTGTCGATGAAAGCCGCAATTTTTGTGAAAGCTACACAGGGGTGCCGACTCACACGTGTTGCAACGCTTTTGCAACGCAGAGCAGATGTATGTTGGCATTCCTGGATACTTGGCGTACTAACGTACATTCTTACATGCCTACATTCGACGGCCCATCTAGGGTTCTCCTGTCCTCGTTGGGCTCCTGTATTCCATGAGTCATTGTCAATTGTTTCATTATGTTGCTCTGCGATGTAGCTCGGAAGGATTCGCTATTGATTTAGGTGAAGGAAGGACATGACATATTCTAGAACATATACCGCACGAAATAAATGAAAAAAAAAAACAAAAACATGGTTGATCCCTCCGTCATAGGAATCGGTATAACACGAAAGTGAAACGTGTCCTTACAGAAGCAGTTGAATGTTTACTGTACATTGATATAAGATAGCTTGCACAATGTCTATTAGCGTTTGACAGTTAGAACACCGTTTAACGTGGATGCACCCACGTTGACGCTTGGTGGTACATCTGTATCCCGAGGACTAACGTCCATGATCATTGATTAAACAGACCCCTGTGATCATAGATGCTCGTGGTAGCTGCACGGTGAGAGCGGAATTAGAGAAAGCGGTGTGAAAGCCAGAACACCGTCCCTGATTGGACGCCGTACTTGGGCTAAGGTCGCCTACTCGCGGCAGTTATTGAAAAATGCTGCCTGACCAGAGGCAAACGCAACGCACGTTGTGTCTTCCCCGTTGTTCAGAAGCGTAGCCCAGGCGTTGGAGTCACTCCTGGCCAGCGTTCGACACAAGGCTCGCGCTCGTGCCACAGCGCCAGTACAGTCGCGCGCGCACTTCGTTGTTATCGTCTTCTAAGGCGACATGTCACTCTTCCTCCCTTAGACGAAGTCTCCATAGCGGTCTGGAGGTCGCCTAACCTCTGGCGGTCGCAGTTGCCGAGTGGTCACTGCCTGTGACGTCGACGGTTGCGAGGGAGTGTCGTCCTGCATCTCGGGCGAGTCAGGCGGTTGAGCAGCTGAGCTCGACGGCGTCTCTTCTGGCGTTGCGTCCAAGAGATCATCAGCTGCGCTCCAATCTGTCCGCGATTGGGTTGTTTGTCCGGTCTGACTCGTTTTCCTCATGTGATTGAGGTGACGCCGAACCTTTCCTTGGTCGCTTTTTACAAGCCAGGATCGTGGTCCGACGCGGTGCAGTATTTCACCTTCAATCCAATCTGGCTTTTTCAAAAACTGCCGGATAAGCACTCTATCCCCTATAGCGAAGCGGCGTGATTTTTGCAATGCCTCCTGGCTCTCAGGAATCTGCTTATCGGCCTCCCGCTTGAGAAGATCGAGATGGCAGGGCAATTCTCGTCCGAACATCGCTCTCGCAGGTGTCATTCCTGTGGCAGTGTGTATCGTAGTGTGTTGCCGATACAGAAATCTTGCAAGTCGGCACTGTATGGACTTGTCTGCATCCCTCAACAGCGCTCTTTTCAGCTCCGCCACATAGCGTTCTGCCTGGCCGTTTGTTGCCGGGTGGTACGTTGGTGAGGTTGCAGCCTGTATGCCGTTCGACGCATAGAACTGCTTCACCTCGTTGGAGATGAATGCTTTTCCGTTGTCGGAGATGACCTTTCGGGGAATGCCGAACGTTGCAAAGAGGCTTCGGAGCACGTCGATAACAGCTGCGGATGTTGCTTGCGTCACGTGCCGGACTTCCACCCACTTTGTGTATGCGTCCACAACAACCAAGTAGGTGCGTCCGAGTAGTGGCCCCCGCGAAGTCAACGTGCACCGTGTTCCATGGTGTCTGGGGACGGTCCCAGGTAGGAATAGGAGCTTTGGGTGGGCTCTTTTGCGTTGATTGGCACTCACGGCACTGTCGCGCCGTTTCCTCGATCACCTTGTCAATTCCGGGCCACCATACGTAGCTCCTTGCGCACTTCTTCATGGCTACCATGCCCCTGTGACCAGCATGCAGAAGTGCCAGAACATGGGATCGTGCTGAGCTCGGTATGATCACTCGGGATCCAAGTGTGATGCACTCGCGATGAAATGCTAGTGCGGTCGCTCGTCGTCGGTAAGGAGTAAACTCATCTCCAGTGAGTTTCTCCACTGTGCCATCCTGCATTGCCTTGTACAACCTCTGCAGGATGCTGTCTTGTTGTGTAAGGCGTGCTATCTCGGTAGCAGTCAACGGCGGTCTCGATAAAGCTTCGAACAGTAGTACGTCGCCTGGAGGCCAGGGTTCATCGAGACGTTCTTGTAATGGCAAACGGCTCAACGCATCCGCGTTTTGATGGTTCTTGCCATGCCTGTAGATTATGCTGTAGTCATACGCCGATAACTTTATGCACCATCTGGTCATCCGTGGAGAAAGGACTTGAGCCGTTGGCTTTTGTGGACCCAGTATGCCGAGCAGTGGTTGGTGGTCAGTGACGAAAGTCACCTTTCTTCCCGCAATATACTTGTGGAACTTGTGGGCTGCAAACACCACAGCAAGGCCTTCTCTGTCCAACTGAGCATAATTGCGTTCTGCCGGCCCTAGCGTCCGAGATGCAAAAGCGATTGGCGCCTCTCTATTCTGGTCATCACGTTGAGACAGAACAGCTCCTATGCCATATGGTGAAGCGTCACAAGAGACAAGAAGCTCCTTCTGTTCGTCGTAGTGTGCCAGTACGGTCTGACTGAGCAGCAATGCCTTAAGCTTGTCAAATGCTTCTTGATGCTTTGTCTCCCATCTCCACGTGGCATCCTTCTGAAGAAGCTGGTAGAGACAGCTGGCAACTGTTGCCCTGTTTTTCAAGAATCTGTCATAGAAAGCCAGCATCCCGAGAAAGGATTGAAGCGCTTGTTTGCAGTTTGGTGCTGGAGCGTCCGTTATGGCTCGAACTTTCTCTTCGTTAGTGTGGACGCCTGTCTCGTCGATTCGGTGTCCCAGAAAAGCAACTTGTCGCACCGCAAAGCAGTACTTGTTTTTGCCGAGGCGCAGGTTGTACTTCCGTAGCCTCTTCAGCACTTCTTCCAGTCTCTCGGCGTGTTCCGTGGCGTCTTTCCCACTGATGATCACGTCATCTAGGTATGCGCACACGCCTGTGATGCCAGACAGCATAGTCTCCATAAAGCGTTGGAAAATGGCTGGAGCTGCAGAAATTCCGAAAGGCAATCTCTTGACCTTGTATAGTCCTTTCAGCGTGTTCAGGGTCAATACCTCTGCTGTCTCTGGCGTCACGTGAAGTTGCTGATACGCTTGTGCTAAATCCAGGGTGCTGAAGACCTTGCCTCCCCTCAAGTGGCTGAGCACTTCATCAGTTGTGGGAAGTGGGTAGTCTGCCTTCTTTGATACCTGGTTCACTGTGCAACGGTAGTCGCCGCATATTCGCAACGAGCCATTTTTCTTTCGAACCAGTACGAGAGGCGTTGCCCAATCCGAATGCTGCGCTGGCTCGATTATGCCTTGACTTTGCAATCGATCCAATTCAGCTTCTACAGCTGACCGCAGCGCGAAAGGAACTGGCCGTGCTTTTAGGAACTTTGGTTTCGCTCCTTCCACGAGGTCTAGTTGTACCGCAGGACCGATGTGTCCTGAGATGTCCTCGTCGAATACAGATTTGTACTTGTCGAGAAGCTTCGAAACAAGTTCATCGTCGGATACATCATTGATGCCCGTGATCTGTATACCCAGGTGAGGAAACCAGTTTCGTCCAAGGAGGTTACAACCTGCTCCCTTGATGACAACAAGTGGTAATGTCATGGTCTTGTTTCTGTGCGTAACAATCACCGTTGCACATCCGAGAACTCGAAGAGACTGTCCTGACCATGTGCGTAGGAGAATGTTGTCAGTCTGAAGCCGTGGTGGATCATCTGTCCACGTAGCTTTGAACGTGACCTCACTGATGAGTGTGCAGGCTGCACCCGAGTCGACTTCGAAATCCAAGAACTTGCCATGTACGCGTAGCCGAGTCATGACCTTCTGCGTGCTGGACGCGTTGATTAAGGTGTTGAGCTCGTAAAGGGCCACGTCTGGTGAGTCCTGCTGAGTCGTCCCTGGTGCTGAGGCAGCTGTCGAAGTTCCTTGTTGGGGATATTCGATGCTATTGCTCGTTTTTGCCTCTTTCCGCTTTTTCAGGCAGGCCTTTTCAATGTGTCCGCGTTTCTTGCAGTACTTGCAGGAGGCTGTCTGGAACTTGCAAGTGTCCGGATTATGTTGCGCGTTACAACGCCAACAGCGTTGTTTCTTCTTTTGGGCAGAGGTACTCGAGTGACCTTGGTTGTCTATCTTGCATGTACTTGTGCAGGATTCGTGAATCTCTTTAAATTCGGTTTTCACGTTCTTCTGGTCTTCGACGGCGTTTTCAGCTCGCAGTGCGAGGTCGAAAGCTTTCTTGAACGTCAAGTCCTTTTCTGCGAACAGCCGTTGCTGGACCTGCTCGTTCCGAAGACCGCAAACGAAACGATCACGCAGCATGACGTCCATAGGCAGCATTGTCGGATTCGCCGCAGTGTCTGCGCTTGTCCCGAAATTGCAATCTGCTGCTAGCTTCTTGAGCGCCGTGACGTAATCACTGACCGTTTCGTCGTGCCGTTGGTCACGTCGCTGGAATCGTGCCCTGCAGAAGACCTCAGACGGTTGTGGATCGAAGTGAGCCTTGAGCATCTCGACTATGTCCTCGTAGCTCACTTGGTTGGGCTGCTTGGGTTGAACGAGGGCGCAGACGATGTCATAAGTCTGTTCCCCGCACAGCGTTAGCAGATGAGCACGTTTCTTCGATGCGTCCGTAATGTCGTTAGCCTCGAAGAAGAACTGTAGCCTCCCATACCAGGATCTCCAGGGAGCCGGAGCTGCCGCTGAATTCGGGTAGCCGACCAAAGTCGGGCGTCGCCATGTCGTTTCCTTGACGTCGGTGGAGTGCCGATGAGTCCAGTCTTCCTCGTCGCCAACTGTTACGTCTGTACAGCCGCTTGTGGCTGTAGACGGTTTATTAAAGTACAGGAAACATAAACAAGTTCAGAAGCGTAGCCCAGGCGTTGGAGTCACTCCCTGGCCAGCGTTCGACACAAGGCTCGCGCTCGTGCCACAGCGCCAGTACAGTCGCGCGCGCACTTCGTTGTTATCGTCTTCTAAGGCGACATGTCAGATGTGAAGCATCTTATGGCGAAGCTTAATCCGGTGGTGGTGGTGGTGGTGGTGGTGGTGTGCCGCGTGCCCACCCTTACTGCGCATGCGCAAACAGTTAAAGAACAAATAAAAATAAAAAACCTCCTCTCCCCCTCTCTCTCCTCTAGGCATCCCTCCCCACGGCAACCACACCCTCACTGCGCATGCGCCTCCCTACCTCTCTCCCCCTCTTACACTCCCCCCTCTCTCCATCCCTGCCCGCGGCGTCTAACTCCCCCCTGCGCATGCGCGTCCCCCCTCTCTCTCCTCTCCTACGCTCCCCCCCTCTCTCCTCTACGCATCCCTGCCCACGGCGTTCACACTCCCACTGCGCATGCGTGTCACCCCCTCTCTCTCCTCCGCTTCCCCCCTCTCTCGCCTCGCGACGCCGACGCAGGCAGCGTCTGCTAGCGAGTTTCTTGGTTGAAAAAACCGACTGCTCGCGCTGCACAACCGTTCACTGGCCATCCCGTATATATGGCAATGGATCTTGACCTCCAAGGTGGTGCCGGTGGAAGATTTCTCCCGTGCGTTGTTGAACAATAAAAATTCGCAGCGTGCGCGTTAACTAAAAGCGGAGTGCGGGTCTCTGTGTCCAGTCGGAGTCTTCTGTCTCTCATTGCCCATTAGCAGCGATTGGCATGTTCCAGTAGGAAACACTGCTCCATCACTGCCTGCTTTGCGCCTCCCCAGTTTTCTCTCCTGTGCAACGCTGCGATGAGCGCCAGCGTCAACGCCGCCGCCAGTGTAAGCGTTAGCGCCCGCTGCTTCACATCTACACATGGTTCCCTTTAGCGGGCGATGGTGTAAATTTTTTTGTATGGACGGACGCTATGAGCGATGCCGCTGCTAGGGTTAAGGTCGCCACCTGGCAGTGCGTTAATGCCTCGGCAAAATTGCTCTTTTTCTATTCGAAACACGCCGAATGGGACGGACGCGTAGAAACGACGCTTTGAAGGAATTAAACGGGCATTTCACGGTCATAATGCAATACTTCACTTTTGCAAGAGCACTGTGCGAGGACAGTGGTAGATATAAAAGGCTTATTTTTAAAGCCTACAGAGTATGTGACCGTGGCGCACAATAAAGAAAAAAAAGTGGCCGTGGCGCAGTGGATAGCGTGCCCGGCATCTCTTGTCGCGGACCGAGAGGTCGTAGGTTCGACTCCAGTTGCCGGAACTTTTCTTCTGATCATGCGTATTTTTTTCGACGTCATTTCCGTGACGGAAATACGTCACTCAAATCTTGGTGGACCCCGGCATAAAACACTTTCGTGTTAAAAAAAACCGCCAGGCCTGCGCCGAACGCGCAGCACAGTCACAGCGAAAGCTGGAAGAGCGGCCTTTCTAGAGCCTTTTTTAGACACTCTTAGGGCAACTACTACAAGCACACTTGCATGGTACCCACTACACCATAAATAGTCATAATTTTTGTGTAGTGGGGAAGCGTCCACTGTGCCATTATTCGTCATTTGTCGGAAAAGCGCGGTACCCGCTACACACTTGTAACGCATTATGTGCACTTTGTTCATGCTGTGGCTGACGACGATGAAGAATTATGCCCGAGGCTTTTGTAATGGGTTGGAGCATTGAATGACCCACTCGTTACGCAATTCGCATTGTGTGACGCCTGGTCGTTACTTTACTGTTCTAAAACGCTTTACAACACACGTTAACGCGATTCCTTACCCGACATCAAGCCTGCATAGGGTCAGTTTGCACCGCAGTTTCAAGCAGCCGCGTCGCTCAGTGGTAGAGTGCTGGGGTGCCACGCAGAGGGCCCAGGTTCGATTACCATTCTGTCATAGGTACTTTTAGGGGCGAAGCACCTTAAGACCGAGCCTTGTCGGCGTGCGGCGTTGTCCGTGCTCACAGCACAGCTCTTTGTAAAACAGCTTGTGCCGGCCGTACTACTATGTTTTGCCTTGCCTGAGACAGCCTGCAAAACACTAGGGTCTTTAGAATTGCGTACCTATGTATTTTCTAATAAAGAACACACGTCCTGACACTTACATATTAATGTTGTGCCTCAGGAATGGGTAGTATTTGCTTTTTTGATCGAATATGTTCACAAATATCAACGCGAACACCAGTTCAAGATGGCTGGGCGTTCGGAAAGAAGTTAAACTTTGGCCGAGAAGCTGAATCGGGTTACCGACAGACAGACAGACGGACATACAGACCAAAATTTTTGCGTTTAAGTATCCCAAGAAAGACTATCGTCTTTCAAAAAACTTCAGGTTAGATCCGATCGAAGAACCATTGGCTCTACATTTCACGGACCACAAAGCGGTGATAATGAAAGGAAAGCGGAATCCAGAACTCAATACGACATACCGATTATGACCAAAATAAAATTGTATATAATGTATACACGCGTTGTCACTCATTTCCATGAGCGAGGGGGCAATGTCACGGGAGATTCACGGTTACCGAACAATCGCCGTGCTTCGCCCACTCATCGTCATTCACTTCATGGATATGCGTGGATTTTTTTTCAGTCAGTCAGTCAGACGAACTTTATTAAAGTCCTGTATTTATTTAGTTTTTTTCTTATTTCGGGCGATAGTGGTTACGGACACCGGCGGCGGCGGCGGCGGACAACTACGGCGCAAAAACGACCCTTGTTGTGATCTCATAACAGCTTTCGCTGTAAAATGTCACATTACCACATCAGAAGCGGCTGATCATCGACATGCCCGCGATCGAGAGAGCATCGATTATTATTGTAAATCGGCGCCTATAAATGCGCTAGTGACCGGTGCAACTTCGAAGGCCGCCTTTCTGTACGCTCGCCGGCGCCGTGTTTTTCGCGTACGACGATGCCACACCAAAATGTGCGACTTATAACAAGCCTCGCTTGAATAAGCAAACACGAGCTAGCCAAACAAGTATGAACGTCCTTGTGTACTTGCTATCGCAATGAAAACAAGAAATTCTGGAGATGTCCTATGCCGATGTGTTCCTCAATACTGTTGGAGCGTGCAGCGCTGGGCTCAGTAGCTACCCCTCGGGCAGCGTCCTTAAGACGCGATACGCATCCCCAGTCTTCCATATCTTATTTCACCCTTTGTTGGTATGCAAACAACAGGCAGAGACGGCGCATGCAAGCCCATGCAAACAAAGATGGAACGATAAAATCCTACAACTAGCAAAGCATGTGAAGTTCAACAATTCACTTTTTAGAAAAGACTTCTAACATATCCTAGTACTAACAATAATGAATTGTTCAAGGTGGAGTTTTTTTCTATTTTTCTATGTGCAACGTAATGAAACCAAAAACAGCCAACGAAGGTACAGGGGACTTTATTTCTAGTCTTGAACTGTAGTGCAGCGATCATGACATAAATGGAAGAGCATTTAAGCGGACGAAAAACCAACCTTGCCGCCGGTAGGGATCGAACCTACAACCTTCGGATAACGCGTCCGATGCTCTACCAGTTGTGGTACGGCGGCCGTCGCTATCGCGTTCACTTCATCGAGTCTTTATGTGCACATAATTCTGGGAGTGTCAGCCAGCACCACTAAGTTTAAATAACTCCGGTTGTACTAAGGGCGTAAGTTCAAAGCTGATACGCTAAAATTATTACGCTCATATAGAAGTGAACGCGTGTCCATTAGTCAGCAGCATTTCCTGATAGGTAGCTGCGTAATTCCTATGTGTAACAACAGCCTCATACACACCAACCTCACCCCCTTAAAGGGAAAACGTTTAGCCCTTAGAGTCCACACCATTGTCTATGCGCGCGGCTATTCAGCTTGCCGGTGTTGTGGCAAGTGCTCACCGCGCTCCTGCTTTGTGCACGATCAAATGTTTTGGATCTGCGTCAGCTATAGACAACAAACTGAACAAACATGCGAAAAAATAGTGAAGTGCTGAGCCTCACCCTTCGCGCTGATAAAAT
>JALIZH010022708.1:0-49364 GCA_030522465.1 Rhipicephalus appendiculatus
CGCATCCTATTTTGAAGCTGACAGGTATGAGATGGAGGAAACTAACTTTTTTTGTACTTACTGTGAATGAAATACAAAATTTTTTATTTTTACAAGTTCATCCAGCAAGAAGGCAAGAGTGAAGGTGCATTCGTAATTTGGCAGAATGGTAGACAAACAATAGAATAAGACATATTGAAGGTAGGCCTGTTAGCGCCCACCTTTATCTTTACGTCTGTGTCGTGTTTCTTCCGTATATGTACCGCGCTAATACAAGCTAAGTTCTGTTAGAAGTATCTTTGTAGGTGGTCTCCAGGCACACGTGATTCCAGACAATGCACTCAGCGCTTGAAAAGGCAGAAAATGAGAAATAGGCAAATAAGTTCGTTAATGTAGGCGAAAAGTGTGATGCGGAAAAACAATATGGTAATGTGTAGAGCACAACCCGTGGTCTTGATCTCAATTTTTTCAAGCTGTAGAGGATGGGCAGGTTTGGAAACAGCTGGACCTCATTGCTCAGTTAATAGTAGCTTTACTTTATTTCCATGAAGAGGTTCACTGAGCCCAGTGGTTTTCAGGTGCACTGGGAACTCTTCCTGGAGAGGACAACAATAAATCTATTTGTGAGAACACGCAGCGTCTGCCATACATTAAATGACAATGCACCTTCGGCTGCTACCTGCAGTGATGTGAAGCACAATCAAATTAAAGCGTATCTTTCACTTGCAGGTCAGTGCATGTGGCAATCCAGCTTTCAGAAGTGGATTGTTATTAGACATTAATTTCATATACTAAGTACTCCCATGCAAGGCGAAGTAGAAATGGACCGGGCATGCAACACCAAGATTCTCCAGGTGCTCATCAGAAGGCAGATACGTGTGCTGCGTACCAGGCGGGCACTCTTCCCTAGAATGCTGGCAGCAACAATCAGTAGTTTTCAAACTGAACAGGACACGGGAGTGCGTGTCTTTTTCCTTACTGTTGTTGTTGTGGCATACTTCCGCTGAAAAAACAGTCATCCGCCTGGTATTTAAGATGTGGAGGGGAGGATGGGATTTTGAGCAACAGTGGATGCGGACAAGTGGAATAGTGTCACTGTTCCGTATGCAGACAAAGTACAAAAGCCATCAATACTGTGCATTAAAGAGTAATCTGGAAATCTATTTTGAACTTTTCAATACATTTGCTTGCGTAAATACTTTCACTGAAAAGCAAAACAGTGGTAAGTTAATCAAAGTGCTTGGAAAACAGTGCCACCTGATGCTATGCAATTTGCCGTTTGCTGATACTCCCGGAAAGAAAAATGTGAACAGCTGAAGTTGCTCCTCGTGAAGCATCACAGACCAGGCACAGTGTGCTGTCACAGATAAATATGGCACCCATAAGTGCATACAAGGTAATCAAGATTTGTTGGCAATAAAGTGCATGTACGGCAATTTTGCATTAAGCATATAGCTATCAACTAGTCGTGTGTGCACTGTGGCAGCATCTGATGCTAGTTGCTGGGAAACTGAATATGGCAATGATTAAACATGGAAGAAAGCTTCCACCTTCATCAAAGCCATGAAAGCTGCCAAAGGGCACGCCGCAGCAATGCTTTCATGGTGTCAGGAACAACCAGCCATGAGGGAACTCTACTTGCAAAATGGGCATCGTCACTTGTGAAGGACTTACGTATGTAGAATACAGCTCCACACAGTCTGCCTCGACACCAACAGGAAACAAAGGAACAAGTCTTGCCAGGAAGCTGCGTTGTCTCGTAAGACAGCAGGCGGACTATAAAGCAGGCCCACATGTTGCAGATGTGGCCAAGGGCACCAACCCTTGTGTTGTCATATTAGGGCAAGATGCTTTAGTTGTTCTAAGATAGGACACTTGGCTTGCACGTACAACGCTAAAAAGAACAACTTCATTAAAGAAGAAGAAACATCGAGTGTTCAATTACATCTGGCTCATAAGAGAAACTGACCACCGTACGGCATTCAATTGGCTAAGAAGGAAAGGTCGACTTATATGGAAAAAAATCCTGGGTCAGCTTTAGGTATTACTTTGTAGAATGAGCTGGTTAGGCATTATGGTAAGATGCAGTTAGAACCAGTTAACTGTCGTTTGTTCACTCACAATGACACGAAAGCTAGACCACTTTGTCCATTAATTAACTTATAGTCAATGATATACATGTAAGGCACTGCAAATAAGTCCTAAACGTTCAATTATGCTCTTGTATGGCATTATCTAAATGTTTAATAAGGTCTCCACCTTTTAAATGCTTTTTTTGCCCAACAAGTACTGTCATCTCACGAGGATACATTTTTTTTTCTTCTCCGGCAATTCATGTTTGCTTTCCAATCCCAGATTTCTTTATGTTGGCAAACCGCCTGTCGCTCACGCATCTATGCATCCTCGTTATCCTCGTGGCGATTAGTTTTCTCTTACGGGCGCTTTCCACTTGTTGCACTAAAAAAAATAATTATCACCTAACTGGTTTTTAATCTCTCAAGGGGATTGATACTAGCTTGTTTATAGCTTACAAGGGTGCGATTTCACGCCGAACAAAAGGCATCTGTGGGCAGGGGAACCTGGGGGTGCGAACCGCACGTACATATCTACGAGTCGAACATTTCTTTATGTAAAACTATCGATCGTGCGGCTGTATGAGGCTTGAGTAGTGCCATACCGGCACTTTCGATTTGATTTGGACGACTCGCTTCTGTATTTTGCAATCGCAATCAGGATCCCAATCGAAATTAAATCGTGTAACGCTTGCATGGCTTAATCGAGAGAAAAAATCGGCCTCGTAAACCAATAAAGTGGCTGAAATGCGATTCATTCATTCATTGATACATACGACGAATACGCGGCAAAACAATAAAAAGCAGGTTGCCGAATCATATGGTCAAGCACAGTGAAAAACATACTTTCACGCACAGTAAAATTAGTACAACGAAAGGATTACTACAACGCTGACACCGCACACGAAAAAAAAAATATCAACGATCAAAATAACGCTGAAGCACACAGTGACAGCGCAAGTTCAGGCGCTGCAAACACCATCCGCGTTAATAAAGCACACGGGCAACGATAAGCACAATCACAGTGTCCGCGCCCGCCAAATATCAACGATCAAAATAACGCTGAAGCACGTAGTGACAGCGCAAGTTCAGGCGCTGCAAACACCATCCGCGTTAATAAAGCACGCGGGCAACGATAGGCACAATAACAGTGTCCGCGCCCGCCACAAGAACACCGCAATCAACACTCCTCCAGCACAAATTATGTAAAACTTGGGTACAGCTGATCACACACACGCAAAAAAATAAGCCTTCATAACGAAAAATCGCATGTGGTTGCCTGACCCATCGTTCTCGAAAAGCCGCAAATGTTTCACAGATCCAAGCCAAGTTGGGTGAAAATAGCGTTTCGTTATTTTCACCGGGTCAGAATAAGCTTTCGCTTATTCTCACCGGGTCGGAATAGTCACTGCCGCTTTTCTAAACACGTTCATGAAACTGCCAATGGTCTTGCAGTCGATTTACCGCTCATTGACGACGCGAAAAAAGAAAATAATATGAGGCGGCCATCTTTTGCAGAATCGAGCTCACCACCCTTGAAAAATTTTGGAAACATGGCTTTATAGGGTGCATGTTTCTGCCTCTCTAAAGTTTCGAAAACACCTGCCACGATAGTCTACACTGTAAAAACTACTCGTCATTTTGATGGCCATTTCGTCGTCATTTTTGACAAGCTGCCGGCATCATCTGGAGAGAACAGCGAAATCGCCGTCAAAAGCAGTGGAGAGAGTGACGAGGAGGCGAGCAAGAACACACGGGTATGACACGGGCGCTTTGGTTGGTCTCCTTGTAGCATACGTCACGGGACATCACTCAACACGTGTCCTTGGCTCTCTCTCTCTCTCGCCGTCTCCCCGTAGATGCCCGCCCGAGCGCCCGAGTCACCCGAGCCGCCGTGGCCACTGACCGCCATTGCTACCGCGTATGTTTTTTTTTTCTGTTTTGTGTCCTTTCGTTGTATTGCAAAGACCGCGTGCGCGTTGCTGTTGTGCTCGCTTGATTGCCTTGGATTGCGTATTGGAGGTGACACATCGTGGAAACTGCGTACCAGAAGACACAGCCCCGAAGCTAACGCGCCTGCAAAAGGTGAGTGTTCTTTCCATGTTTTCATTCTTGCAAAATTCCAGGATTAGCGCCGGGCCGTGCTCGCGCCAGGGTTGCAGAAAGTAGTACCATTTTGGCGCGAAAGTGCTTGTGCCCTACTTAATGAGAGTTCGGGGATATGAGGAAAGAACACGAAGCATAGCTGAACTCAGTGGGGGAAAAATTGTCGCAGCCGATGGTCTAGCCAGGCACTTGACGGCTCTGTGGCGCTTGTGTGCGTGTGCTTCGGCCAGTTGGGCTTGGCGTATCTCGTTTCTTGCGGCCGCGCGCCTGTCACGCTCGTATTACAGTACAGTCGGAATCACACTTGTCTAGAGCGACCAGCCGTCCGCTGCAGCTGCCGTTTTCTGCAGAAATATGCAAAGACCGACGCCGTAGTGATACCAAACATGGTCATACCGCATGCTAGGCCCTTGTGCTGTAATTCAAGCATGAACGGAAGCTTGTAGCCAACTCGACGGAGAAGCTGCGGTCAACAGTGTCGACAGCCACGCGCTCCGCTGTTCTAGACAAGTGCGATTCTATCTTCTTTCTTCGTTTAATGTTGTTGTCCGCGGGTTTCAAATGTGCCATGCGGCCGCGGCGGATGCTGCAGGTTTGTACGCGCAGGTGCTGCAAAACTACAACCGTCTCACTTTTTTTCTTCCCACGTCGGGTTCCGGCAGGCATTGTGTGCACGCGTTCCTATTATATCTGCTTTTGTAAAAAGATGCCAGCCTTTTTCGTTTTGCAATTACGCTCGATGTCTGTTACATCGAGGTTAATTATTTTTGATGAATGCGGATTCGATCGGAACAATGCGGGCGTAAGATGGCTGTTTTCCTGCGTGCTGTCGGTGAAAATAAATATACGTCGCTACTCGCACAAAGCTTATTGGCTCACGTTGAGTAGAATTAAGGACACCATGCATAACATACGCGGTTAATGTTCATGGCCCTTCCCTGTCGACAGAAGGGTGCCCTTGTGCGATAAGTTCCGTGCATGATGCGGGAACAAATCATGCACTGGTTTTTCAATTCTTGAGATCAGAAGTTGAAGTTTAACAATGTTCATTCCGGCAGTGCATGTGTCTAGAATAAATTTGATGTTCTCGGCCGAGGTGGGACGAAAATGCTCTTCAGTTATTTGTCCTGTATGGTCTATGCGGCGAACGGTTCGATCATCGGGTGTGATGGAATAAAGAGTAGAACATACATACAAAGTGCACGTCATATAATAACCGTGTGGAACAATGTTACAAATTAGGTTAGGGGGGTGCGGTAGGGTAGATCGACCAAAAAAGCGATTTTTGTTTTATTACTATAAAATACACACTCTGAGGAATGGGCGTCGGCAGGGGGTGCAAAAGGGGCACTTGCCCCCCTCAAGCCTCCCAGCACTTTCCCCCACCCAAGCTGCACCAGTGCTCCATCCACTACCCCAGCCGCGGTGCAACACGGGTTCGCACCCCCCAAGACAAAATCCTGCCGACGCCCATGCTCTGAGGAGCAAAACGATGCCTTGGCGAGCGCGTTGGAGTGCTCCAAGCCCTTTAAAAATGGCGCCAAAGACCGCGCTGCTTATCGGATACGCGGGCTCATTTTCATCATCGTTTCTGCGTGTACGCATTTTTAAATGATAACTATGGCTAGATCGGTTGAATATGTTCACTTCTTATCACTTTCATACGTTCTGATCGCAAATTTTCTACCCAAAATGCGTTTCTAGCGGAATTATTGCCGTATGTTGTGGGCACCTTCCGGGCGTGACTTTAAATAAAATGGGGCGTTTTTCTCATGATCAGTTTTTGAAAATTTTCCAAACTTGATGTACCTTTCCTAAAAAACTACCCGACCGATTGCGCTCAAATTTTCGCACATTATACCTAATTCCCTTCGAAATAGTCTGAACTTAAAACCTTGAAAAACTAAGTTACAATTAGGAAAGCAAAAAATATTGCTTGGAAAGTCTCCCTCATGGCATGTGACAAGTGAGGACAATAATTTTTTTTCCGTGTTAGACAAACATAACAGTCAGTTTTTATACGTTTGGATCAGGCCCGTAGCGAGAAATTTTTTTCGGGGGGGGGGGGGGGGGGGGGGCACCTGTTGAAAACCTTGAAAACCCCCTATTTTTCTTATTTTTTCTGGGTAAACACCCCCCTCAATCCAAATTTCGGGGGGGGGGGGGGCCGGGCCCCTAGCCCCCCCCCCTGGCTACGGGCCTGGTTTGGATTAATACCAATATCATGTTGAATAAGCGTGTGAAATATCACGGCCATACTGTTTGTGGTTTTTGAGAAAAGGTTCAATAAATTTAGTGTCCCAGTATGAAATTCGGCGCTCCACCAGAAGCAAGTTAGAAAAGCTACAGAGTCAAAAAATAGCAGACTGAAGGCCATGTGCTCTTTTATTAATCACGCACAGTTCCACGACATAATATTGTACAGTTCCGGAGATATAAAGCTGAAACCAGATAACCTGTGTACCATACGACACCCCCTTAAGAAGTCAGTATTCTGATCTTGGAAAAACCACGTACATTGGGGTAAGTGTGCCATCTTGCTTTCGAAAAATTTGGATATTGAAGCACCAAAATTCGTTATTATGGCACTGACGTCGTCGCCAGGTGAGGTGTTGTACGGCTTTTGAAGCCTCATTAAATACATGTGTGTTGAGGAAGGTACACAAAATGAATTTGTCAATGTTGTAATCAAATCAAGCAAGTTATATTACATAGGTGACAAGGTGCCTTTACTTAAAGTAATCAGTACTGGTTTGCTTCAATTACCACAGGTTGGAGGCTGTCTACATCCATTTGAAGCAAAGTGAGCACAGGTGCTGCAGCAACAAGGAAGCTTGCTTGACAAAGGTAATGTCTGAGGATGATGTTTTCGTGCATGTTTTTGATACACTTGTGTCAATTTCTACATTACTGATCAAGACGAATTGGCCCTTAGTAATGAACGAAGGGAATTTTAAGGGCTAATTTTCTTGTTTGACACAACCTTAATTAAAACCAGCAGATAATGAAGCCAAGGAAGGCATAGGGGACATTATTTGTACTGCTTTGTATGGTCATAATTGTGGTATAGATATGAAGAAAGCAAACTGGACAAAAAGACAACTTGCCGCCAGCAGGGACCACACCTGCAAACTTCGGATTCTTTTTTTCGTTCACATTACTTTCTTCCCATCTATATCACAATTACTACAATGCACTTAAATACAGTTAACATCCCTATACCTTTCTTGTCTTCATTATCTGCTGTTTTCATAAAGATCCTTAGAAATGTATTTTGTTCTAATAGCTCAAATGCCTAATGCGCAGGACAGCAATGCATGCAGCTGAACTACAGCTGTAAGATATCGCTGGCCCGGGCGCTGTTTCTGCGTTCAATATTCCTGGAAACATTCCTGTGTAGTCATGTATATTTGTCATTGTTGCCACACTCCGGTGCACAATTTGTATATGAGATACTACAGAGTCCATTCGAATGTTCACAATGTTAGCATACCATGTGTGAATGAGCACTGTTCTAAAAGTTTTAGAACATTTAATGCACTACGTGTGCATGTTTCACAATTTCATGGACCTCACACCAGTGCTCCTCCAACTTTCTCGAAGGGAACATTCAACTGCCCTCACAGATTCTCTAATGCCTACTTCCTTTTGAGCAAGATGTTGTTAGACATGTTAAGCAACACATTTCCTCTGGCATTGTGGCACCATGTTGTTTCGTCGACTCCAAGGTGTTCACAAATGCGAAGTCGTTCACATCACATGTGAGCCGTCGTCATGGCAGTAGTGGCTATCAAAGTCGCAGTGAGGCACAATATGATGGAAATGACCTTGAAACACTTGCCAATGAGAATGTGTCATGCACCACTGCTGAATTATTGCCTCCAGATGTTCGTAACTCGGTTGAGCAGTCGTGGAAGATCAGAAATGCTGCCCTATTTTAATGACATTCGAGTCGTGTCACCTTGTGTTAATGTGTCAGTAATATATTGTACTTTAAAAATTCACAATTGCCTTGGGAGCTGTAAGCCTAGCATCATATGTTCGAGGTTACAAGAATGTGAGTGGTATAACTACACAAGTTCCGGTTCCTTTTTCACCTTCTCCCATTTAATTTCAGGTATAATTTATTAAACTGATTTCATGACATTTTAACTGATGGGCCTTTCTGAGATCTATTTATTTGGTTCAATTCTCTTGTCCTTATTTCCTCCGGCAAAAAGTCATTGTTGCACTGGAGCCATTAGGTTGTTAAAAACATTTTGGGCACCAGCACATGAAACCTTCACCAAGTTGAGCACGCAAATGTGGTTCCATTGTCTGCAACATGTTATGATGAAGGGTAATGTTTGTTGTCCCTTCGCTTAAGAACACTTCATTTTACATGACTTAGGCAGTTCACACGTTCATAGCTTTACAGATCTGGAGCCAAAGTGTATGACAATCATAGTTAATGAAAATGCATTTTTTTCGCCCTCTATACTTTCCAGGTATTTCGGGCAGATAAACCCGCGGAAAAGACGAGGCAAAGGACCTTACTGTGGCATCGCGTCAAGGCTGCTGAGCCTCATCAAAGCCATCTGATTTTAAGGTGGTAAGTTCTTCCGTATATTTTCTTTATTGCCTTAGCCTGTTCCTTCATTTAAGTTTTTATTCCTCTACAGCATTATTGCGCCTGGAAAGGCAGATACAGACAAATGTGCAAGTCTAGTGAAGGAAAATACATTTTTCTGATATGTAGTGAATACCTTTATAGTATGGATCTAGTGGCACTATTTGTTCGGCACAAAGAAATTGTAAATTCTTGTTTTGTGATTGGGCACTCAACCATCATCAACTTGCTTGAAAGATCTACCTAAAGCAGGAAGTCCTCCTCCCAAACATTTCTTGAGAAAAAATTATTTAGTACCTCAAGCCACATGTGATGTTTTCTAGCCGGAAAGCTAGAAATCATGTAAAACAGATAAAAAGAATTCATTCTTCGTAAATTATGTTACGACAAAAATTTTCGTGTTGAACTATGGTATGATTTTTACCTAAAATAAGTGTTACACGCTGTTACGCTTTCATGGTTTTTTATGCTGCCTTAAAGGGGTACTGACACAAAATTTCGCGGCCGAGATAGCCTGTGGGATCGATTCCCGTGAACATGTGTATATCATCTGCAAAATATCAACAGCGAATATAGCTTGGAAGGTATTTTGAATTACTTTTGAAGTTTGCGTGAGCGATCGACTCCCTCGCGCTATTGACACTCGCAAGGGTCCCCTACTTCCCTCACGTGACCATGCTGGAACAACTTATGATGACGACATAGCCGCGATTTTTTTTTTTTTTTTGCCGTGTGTGCTGCAGCAGGCTACCGGCGGCTGCTGCGAGTCCGCGGCCGTTGCGCAGAGCGTTGAACGTTTAGTGTTTGGCGGCCCTGCTTTCCCGTTTCCTGTTCGAAAGGACTTCTTTATTTCCTTGTGCGGAAGTGCGTCACAGTTCTGTGTGCCAACGTGTTCGAGTGCTGCACCCGCTAGGTGGTGATAGTTGCACCCGGAGGCTTGTCGCTTTTGAAACCGAAACTGACAGTGGTCGGTGATAAGGAGCCTGTAATTATCTGTCGCGCGCTGCAGCAGACGATGTGTCGTGTTATGACTAACAAGCCCCCCAGGAACACATTGCAGCAAAAAAAAAAAACGCGAGGCCAAAATTTTCAGTACCCCTTTAATGTATTAGTGTCAGTACCCCTTTAATGTATTAGTGTCAGTAACCTTTTAATGGACAATATCGTCCATATTGGGGATTTTTTTTCATAGAATGTTAGTATTTAGTGAAACGTCATAGTTTATATTAACTGTAAAAGAGTTGACTGTTGGGCTAGTTGGTGTTTTGACATAGAGACCATCGTGAGTAGCGCAATCTGACAGGACACAGAGCAAGGAACAGACGAGCACAGGCGCACCTGTGCTCATCTGTTCCTTGCTCTGTGTCCTGTCAGATTGCGCTACTCACGATGGTCTCTATGTTAGATTAACTGATTGCCAGGAAGTTTTACCAGAGGTAAAAACTACCTTGAGACGTATATAATGCAAAATAATGTGTACAGTTGGCTACACAGTTCCAAAAAAGCTTATTTTCGCACATCTTTGGTCGTAAATGTCACATTAAAATGGTGCTAGTAAAATTATGCTAAATAACCCATTTACTAGTGACCTTCGTTGGTTACTGACTGAGAAAGTTTCATAACATTACTTTTTTGTTTTAAGGGAGAAAAATATTTTTGAAGTTGTGTTCTGCCGGTCTGTGTGCGTGCACGTGTGTATACCTCACATCAATGCGTCCTAGCGGCAAGTACTAGCTGCGCGAACACGAGGAACATTTAGACAACATAAGCAGCTTTGTCCATGCTTATTTAAATGATTTACTAGTGCGTATTAGCCCGAGTCAACGAGAAATGCCAACCCTACTAGTGTGCATTTCACCACATGCAGCTGTCCACTGATGGCTCACATAGTGTGCTTAGCAACACCGGGAAGTGATACCGATGTGTGCAACAGCACACCTATACCTATACCTATACGTTAAGATTTAGGAGTGGGAAGAACACTACGGTTAAGAAAAGGATCTACCGAAATAAAAAAAATATGTTGCGTGGTAGATTACTTGCAGTTATGAACCAATACATGGTCACTTAAATACGAGTGTGTTAGTTCATAATTGCAACTTCCACCCTGCAACATCTACTTTTTATTTTGATAGATCCTTTAATCATAGTCTTTTCCCACTTTTGAATCTTAGCGCAGATTGGTAACGGCAATTGCATTGTTCCTTATGTCTTATGCTCCTTATGTCTTATGTCTCTGTGTAAGTGCCATTTTTTGTACTTACATAAAGCACTTAGTGTGCAATTTTGTGCAAACTCAACACGTATTGTTTTTATTGATCATCGTATTACATTTTCGTTTTTCAGGTGCTGCAGTGCCCTTCATGGAGGTGTCCTAATGCTGCAACCATATAGCAAATAAATATGCAAGTATATGTGCCAATTGCATTGCAGTATCTTTTGTAAGATATGGAATCCGCTGCAAGTGAGACACACTTCAGTGGACCATACTGACACAGACATGTAAATGAGGCATGACAATGGTAAAATACTGTGAAAAACTGGGCTGCCAAGCCCACAAGCTTTTGCAATCATACATGAAAGCATTCAGACAGCAGAGCATCGCTTTGTCATGTTTTCGGTAGTCGTATGTCACATAAACATACCAGATGCCACAATAAAAAGCATCGTCATCTGAAACTCTAAGCATGCAGTTTAAGTGACGGTGCAGCATTGTAGAAGCGACTACCACGTTGTATTGACACGCGAGGCACCAAAAGGATCGAGCACACTGCCATTTCAAAATGACTACGTGTAGTCACATCAGCGGTGAAGCTGTCATATTGACAACTGGGTTGTATTTCTTATTGACATGCGAACTGCCAAATGACCAAGAACACTGTCATTTCTATATGATAACATGCTGTCAAATTGACGACTAGATTGTATTTCATATTGACATGGGAGACGTCAAAATGACAGAATACATTGTAATTTAGAAATGACGGCCTGCTGTCACATTGACGTCTAGGTTGTATTTGATATTGACATGGGAGACGTCAAAATGACAGAATACATTGTAATTTAGAAATGACGGCCTGCTGTGATATTGACGTTCGAATGCTTGGAAATAGAGCTGCCAAGATTTTCCCGTCATTTTGACGAGATTTTTTTAACAGTGTAGTGGTTGTGGTGCTTGACTGCTCACCCGAAGATCACGGCATCGAATCCCGGCCGCATTTTCGATGGATGGCCGAAACGCTTGAGCCATGTGTGCACTTATATTTTGGCGCATGTAATGAACCCCAGGTAGCCAATATTTCCGTAGGCTTCGACTACGGCGCCCCTCATAATCACATCATGGTTCTCGGACGTTAAACGCCAATAATTATTATACTAGTGTTTCGAATTATAGAAATGGTAAGTTCGGTTTTAGTCGATATCATGCTTTCGCAAAGTGATTGCGGATAATATAGGTTCGTATTTTACGTCGCAAAGCCAAGATGTGGTTGTCAGAGACGCCGTAGTGGAGGGCTCCAGATATTTCGACCACTCAGGTTTCTTCAACGTGCATCTTAATCTAAGTACACGGGTTGTGACTGCGTTTGTTTCTAGCAAGATATTTTTCGGAGCCGGCTAAGAACCAGTTGTAACTGTTAGTGACTACTCTATCTCGTGGATAATGGTAAAGAGTCGTATCAGTACCACGCTGGATACGGACACGAGGCAAAAAGGAACGTGCATAGGCGCGCCGATGAGAGCCGGCCAGTGTGTTCAAAGGTATGGTCGAAGCTTTTCGCATGGTCTGGTACAGACCATACAAAACGAGGTGGCAATTTTCTCAAGCCGATTGCAAGAATGCCGTATTGAAAGGTGGGGACGCGGGCGCCGCTTCACAGTGATCCTACTAGTCCCCAGAAAGGACAGGAATATTCATTTCTAAGAAAAAAGTCATTGGACAAGGCCCTGAACTGACAACTAGAGGGTTTACAAACCAGACGCAATAAATTCACATACCTAACCCTGCGCTATTGGCAATTTTATTTCTTTTTATTCTCACTGCGTCGCTATTATATCTCTCCTTAATATCTTATTATTTGTATTGTTTTTACTTCGATGTAACTGCTACTCTCTTACGCATTCTCAAATGCACAGCTCCCCTGTGTAATTCCTTCGGGCCTTCAGGGTACTATTAAATAAATAATTGAGGAGCCTATTTTCAGCGGATAAATGGGGCAGCGGAGGTTGCCATAACGTACTGTTTTTCTTTGCAAAATGACAGACTGATGGGCAATTGGTGTGGGTTCATAATGACATCTAGTGATTCATGAAACATATGAGAAATGCGCTAATTTGTCTCCCGTGAGGGGACACTGCTCAGCGACTTATGATCGAAAGCCAGTGCTACAACAAATACAAAATGAGTGGCATGAAGGCAGGCCATGCGCTTTTTTTCTTTCCTGCTTCAAAGGCTACATTCTTGAAAGATGCAGGGAGGGGGTAAGGGACGGAGAGCAGTGCTCGAGTCTCGTATATTTATAAGACCGCTCCTTATCTTCATACCAACGCATACTCCTCCCCCCCCACCCTCTATCTTTCCCATTGAAGTTCCGAAACAAAATTTTCAAGGCTAGATAACATGTGGGATAGATTTGTGTATACACACGCGCATCATCTACGAAATATCAACAGATTATATAGCCTAGGACGTATTTAAAATCGATTTTAAAGTTCCTATCGCCCTACTGCAGCGAAACGTGCATTCGTTTATTGTGTAAACAACCGACCACCCACTGCGTCACGAGTTTAAATAAAAAACTCCAACCAAAATCACGAATCGTCGCCACAGCAGCGGATAGAAGAAAGGAAGACAATAATTCGTGACCTCTGCACCAACGGCTACACAAAGGCGTTTATTTGCAGAGCCCTCCGTAAGAGAAAAGAGGGGGAAACGTGACACCAACGGCGCCGCAACGATGCCGTGTGTCGATCCCCTACATTGCGGGCGCCAGCGAAGCAATAGCCCGTATACTAAGAAAGGCAGGGGTCGTCGTTTCCCACAAGCCGTCCACCACCATAGGCAGTTTCATCCCTCGGCCCAAAGACAGCGCACCTGCGGAAAAAGCGCAGGGCGTCGTGTACCGGATCACGTGCGCCGACTGCCCCGCTTCCTACATTGAGGAAACCAAGAACTTCCATGAAAGAATGAGGCAGCACAAGAATGACCTCCGTCACTTGAACAGCGGACGGAGCGAAGTGACAGAGCACTGCTAGCGGTTTGACCACCATACCAGTCCAGACGGCACGGTGATATTGGAAAAAGAAAAGAGCCTTCGCCGGCGGCCCCTCCTCGAATCCTGGAAGATTGAGCAGACAGCAGGAAACATCAACCACACCACAGGGGCACTGCCCTCTCTCTACTGCCAGGGCTTGCGACAACTCACGGCAAACAATCCCGCCTGGCAAGAAAGCGTTGCACATCTCGGGCCTTCTCACCCCTGAACAAGAAGCCGATCATGCTTCGAAACGTCGCGGTTTCTTAAAATAAATTTTGGCTGGAGTTTTCTCTTTTCTCCAGTTTTCTGTTATCCCAACCAGACAGACTTGTGCCGAATGTTCACTTTTGAAAGAATAGAGATATTTTTGTTGCAGGCCCCAAGCCTAGAGTGTCGAGCTCGTTGCTTCGTTTTGTACTTTCCTTGCATTCCTTGGGGGGGTGTAAGGAGCTCGAAAGCAAGATATGAGAAACGAGCCTGGGAAACGCCCGTGCCATGAAGCTTTTTGCCGTGTGGCTTGGACGAACACAATGACGGCTGAGGGACCGCCGAAAGTGCTTCGGCGCGTCGACGCTGACTATGAATGGAAAGGTGTTTGAATAGGAAAGAAAAGAAAAAATACGAAAAAAAACGTGTTTTGCTTGAGTCGGCAAGGACTGAACTGCAGGCGTGCTGGGAAAATATGGCAGCAATATCTCCCAAAGAGAGTCTAGAATTCGAAGAAGTCATTAAAGTTTAAAAGCTCCTTGAATTGCCGAGATTTAACAGAATTCTTTGACCACATTACAGCCCGAAGAAATTTGTTTTTGCAAGTGATGAAGCGTTGCTCAGTAGGGTTGAGAGCTGGGCTAGTTGGTGAGATATCATTTTAACATATGGTGTAGTAGCGCAAATTCGACGGGGACACAGAGGACAAGAGTGTTGTGCTTTTCTTGTCCTCTGTGTCCCCGTCGAATTTGCGCTACTACACCATATGTTAAAATGAAGCGTTGCGTATGGCATGAATGGTGCGTTTCTACCCCCCCTCCGCCTTGAAATCCGGTCGCTACAATTTTCGAGGTACCACGGGGGGCAAGCTTTATCTAGCCACTTTAAATAACGAAGCCGCTGTTTATTCGGTAGCGAAGGACATGACGAAAGCCGATTGTCTGTATCGTCGCTGCATTTTTAACAAAGCTTGAAATTCGGCGAGATGGTGCATAGCTACTGGGAAATTTTTTAGCGCTGTACAATGCATTCACAAGGCATTCAAAAGCGCCCGTCCTGTCTCTCTCGTACTTGTGAATGTCTTGTTTGGCGTTCGAAAATTTCCCAATTGCCACATTTATTCATGACAAAACCGAAGCGACATCTAAAGATACAAGCGGTTCATTGCAACAGAGAGCGAAGGGGCGCTCGATGCTCGCGAATCGTGCTGCTTTGTCGTACTTGAATCCACATGGATGATGAAGCTCGGACATTGCACTCATTCCCCGTTGATTAGGTACACAATTGTAGATCAAACTCAATGTGGATCACGATGTCGCTAAATAAAAGTGGCCTGGAGTTGTACATGTGCCAGAACATGCTGCACAACCCACTTACATGCCCTCGTATATGAGGGCATGGACAGCTTGATAATTTGAAAAATAATTTCTAGGGCTTTCCAAGACACGCCATAAAAGGAGGCTATAAATATTTTTAACCATAGGTCGGCAAAATAAATGGAGACCACGCAGACTCACTCAATAAACGTTTTTCGCTTAGCACTCACTAGGACCCAGACTAACCAAAATTCTGCTGAAGCGAACTCACTCGGACTCAGACTCATTAATATTTTCTTCAACCGGACTCACTCGGACTCAGACTCATTAATATTTTCTTCAACTGGACTCACTCGGACTCAGACTCACCAAAATTTTGCTGAAGCAGACTCACTCGGACTCAGACTCACGAAATTTCTCTCCAACCAAACTCACTCGTACTCAGACTCACCGGTGTTTTCGTCATCCAGACTCACTCGGACTCAGACTCACTAAACTTTTCCTCAAACGGACTCACTCGGACTCAGACTCACCTAAATATAACTCAGCCGGACTCACTCGGACTCAGACTCACCTAATTATAATTCAGCCGGACTCACTCAGACTCAGACTCACGCCTCAATCTGAGTCTGAGTGAGTCTGAGTGAGTCGACTCATGAGTGAGTTTGCCGACCTATGGTGTTGGTATCAACAACAGTTAGCTCGAACTGGGAGCCCCTGGTTTTCATCACTCCTCGCAGAAGTCTGCCCAGAGTGATCACAATATGTTGCAACATCAAACCAGACTAAATTTACTAGAGATGCAAAACAGCATCATTTCTCAGCAGATGAGATTTCAGATGCTGCACTGGAGCCCGTGGGCAAGCTACAAACAATGCTCACGGAGTCATAATGGAAGAAACGCAGGTGAATGCAAATTACAGATTACTTTTAATTTTGATTGTGTTAACTCTGTCATGTAAATAAACGTGTTTTGGAGCATAAATATCATATATTTCAACATTAAGGCTCACTGCTCGCAGTGCACGTCGATGCTCTTTTTTGGTGTATCACAGACGGGTCAATTTTGTTCGCTATTAGAGCTCCATGAACTTAATTTACGAATTCACCTGCCACAAACGTGTAGTAGCGCCTAGTTCGTGATAACGAGCCCAGATGTGGCTTCTTTGATTTTTGCCCACGCATTGTGGCACAATGTCTGTTCATTCTAGTGCCTGCCCCCTAATTTGAACAATTTCACATTCCCCTTCGAGTACGAATTAACGAGCTTTTACTGTATTTGCTATTTGTCTGTGGCTCAACTTCATATACAAAACAAATTGCTTGCACAAATGCAACGGTGATTGTTACGGTTTTGCTATCACTCAAGCGTCGCCAGCGCGAAGTCGGCGACGGTAATGACAGCGGGTTCGGTCGTTCCGTACGCAAGTAGAAACAGTGAAGAGATCGGAGAAGTGTTTGGACAAAACAACAGCTTTAATTGAGCTATTGCGGCACAAGCGCTCTAAATACAACACTTCAAAAAAACTAACAATATTCAAATACTTAAACAATGAGCTTACAAAAATACACAAAATGAATTAACGCTAAAAACTAACAATGGAATGAGATTAACAATAAAGACGTGAAAGTTCGATGATATAAACAGGTGAAGCATACGTGTGATGACCGGCAGCGTTGCGTCCACGACGATCGGATGCGAGAAGTCCCGAAGATATCTGGCACGACTCCAATGTCGGTGGGTCCGAGTTGCAACGCCGATGTTTCCGGGAGTTAGCGCTTGAAGGAGATCTCGGGCAGGTTGAGCTAACCCGAGATTGAAGTCCCGATGCCTACGTTGCAGACGTGTCTCAACTAGGCGAACGGCTAAGTTTAGGTGGCCAGCCGATACAAAGCGCACACTAAAAACTTCTAGGAGAGATACTCGTTGATCTACTTCTACTCCATGCTTGTCAAGCAGCTAGACTGATTAGCAGGGCGATATCCTGCGCTTAAATGCCCTTCGTGTCCCCTCACTTTCTTCCAGGGGAAAAAGGGACCATCAACATGGGTCCAATCCTGTGCGTTTCATTGTCGCAAAAGTCCGCCCTCAAAATCTTGACGACGCCCCTTTTTAATTAGGGGAGGGTTCTCCATTAATCCAAAGAGACAACCCGTTTACGGTGACTGCGTAGGCGGCTCGTGCACGTGCAGCTCTTTCCGTGGGAACGCATCTTGCCTCCATTCTTGCCGAGCGTCTTGCAGTCCAAAAAGTTCGGGGCACACTGCGGCTTTCCGTATACCTGCCGTCGCCTCGGTATTCAACAAAGAGCCAACTTCGGCAGCGACACTCCCTTCCGCTGCTCTTCGCGGCTCTACGAAAAACAAGTCCCTGACGTCCAAGACGGTGCGCCGGTCAGCGGGTTGGGTGCGGAGCGCGTTAAAGCATGACGAGGGGTCGAAAAAGTGGCATTCCGTGACAGTGATGTACCCTCTTTTCTGGACAGTGCGTGTTTACATATCATCCCATTAACGTATTGGCAATGTTCATTGAACAGAGCTAAAAACGAATTTTTTAGATGCTTTACAAATTCCTCAGCCTGTTCCATAGAATACTGCCCAAAATGTCCTTATGCACACGCTTTCATTCACCTATGCCCATCATCAAACATTATGTATTCCAGAGTAGTGACCTGGAAGTGCCATCCAACAACACTTACACACTGAGGTGCCCTTAAATCCACTCATCTCCAGGTGACCACTGCACAACGTCTTGTTTAATGAAGGGACGAGTGCTTGCACACAGTTTCCTATTTTAGAACCTTCACAATGTCACTCCCAACAAGTAAGCGGTACCAGTAACTTTTCGTTTCAGCACTACTGTAGCTGTTCCTGCCTTCCTTTGCAACAATCTTCGCATTCACAGCAATCTATACTGAAAAAGCAGTGCTGCTAAATATGCACTACTACTGGCCCATTTGCACCTCGTTATATGTGATACTCTATGCAAAGTTTGACACGGAGAGTGAAGTACAGTATGTGCACCCCATCACATGCACTATTCAAAAAATTTGAAGCGTGCACATTTCCTCTAAATTGAGTAATTCATGAAGCAAGAAAATAATTGGTGCACCCAATTTTGTACTTCTTCGACAACTGTACAATATCACTGCTTTTCAGTATACCTAAGGCTTGCGTTTGTATGCCTTGTAAATATTGGTGGCCCATGGGGTTGTCACTAGGGCAACTGTTGAGCTTCTTACAACTTGATGTGGGTAGCTTGGAAACCAGTGATTTCTCTTTTGTCCAGTTTCCTGAAAAGAAAAAAAAACGAGTCATGAGAAAGAGTAAGACAGACAGGGTTCATGCTCGTTTACATGACAAAAATTCAAGGGTTTTCAAGGACTTTCAAGGCTATGTGTGCGAATTTTCAAGGACCACATTGCCTGTTAGAAACCCAAATAACACATGTTCAGGGGAGGATGGAGGCTTGAAATAACCAGAATTCATAGAAAAAGGGTAACACTGCTGGGACAGACATCGAAAACATGGATCCAATGACATTTCCTTTCTCGACAATTTTCAATCGTAGTTTCTCAAAGTTGCATAGATAATCACTTTCAGTATAACATAAGATGCAAACATTTATTCAGATAGGAAAAACTAAGGAACAGTTATCATGCAACGCCTTCTTGCTTTTCCTGAATTTTCACATCGATGTCCACTATCCTGCTGCTTGGTCTTGGCAGTCTTCCTAAGGCTGTTTGGCTTGATGCATGTCAGGTCGCTGGTTGCCTTTGCCTTTTCTGCATATGAGTCTGCTGTAGCTGCTTGTTCCTAAACAGCGGCTTCTAGTTTTTTTTTCCTTCTTTGTAAGCATTTCAACCTCCTCCTCAATGCAACATTTCTTTTTCTCTTTCTCACCCTCCTGTCTTTTCCGAGTTTACAAAAATGCACGGTGTTGGTTCCACGCAGAAGCTACTGATGTTCTCAATTCTTTTGTGATGGGCACATTGCATATGCCACCTGCTACATTTACAGCATCACAAATAATGCACTGCGAAATAAATGCGTGACAATGTTTATTAAAATAAAAAAAAGGAAATTCAAGGAATTTTCAAGGATTTGCGAAAATTCCAGCACTTTCAAGGCCTTGAAAACGAACTTTTCAAATTCAAGGGTTTCAAGGACCCGCATGAACCCTGGACAGAAATAGTTAAACAAAAATTGGTTCAATAAATAAAGTGTCTACAACAATACCTTGCGAGGATTTTGGCCCATGAGTTTACTTTCAGTGATGACACATTCTCTGCTGACCTGAGGTAGGTTCAGAGATAAAGCATCCAAGCGTATGCTGATATGAGCAGTTCTTTGGAGGCTGTGGTTGGGCTGAAAGAGGAAAAAGCAGTCATGGTTATTATAGTGGAAGAGTGAATGTATTTGTGATTCATGTCTAAGAAGAATGTATATGAGAACACTGCACGAAAACGATATGTTTGTGAATTTGTTGTAGAGATGCCCATCAATGGACAAAGCTAGTTAATTGCCCAACTGGATAAACTTGTCTAGTTTGGTATATGGTATATGAAAATGTAACTGTCCCTGCTTATGAAAATGTTCAAATGCGTATACATACTGTAAGTGCACTTGGCTTTACCATGCATTGAATTTAAGAACATATCTCGCAGCGGGCTCGTTTGCGCAGAAACAGGTAAAACTTATGCTGTGATCTGTGTGGCAAAGTTAAGCAGTAAAGATATTATCTGCAAATGTGAGAACGCAGTAAGCGATCTGAGAAACAGGGGCGGTGCAGGATTTTTTTACCAGGGGGGCGGGGGGGGGGGGACTCCCAGGATAAGTGAGTTTCTTCGGGGGGGGGGGGGGGATTTAGTCTTTGTTTTGAATATGCTTGTTCTTTGATGGGGGGGGGGGGGGCAGGCGAAAATTCTGGGGGGGGGGCTGCAGGCCCCCCCCCCCCCCCGTGTCCCCGCCCCTTCTGAGAAAATGTCATTAGAGCCCACAAGCTGTGCATCTCATCAGCTGGACAAGTCGTAAAACCTTATGAATTGACAAAAACCGTAGCGCATGCAAAAAAAAAAGGCTATGTTCGAGTGCAAAGCAGTGCATTTTCACTCACCGGTGCCCACGCGCTTGTGCATCGTTATTTGTGCATCGTTATTGTGCATTCGTTATTCCGTTTTCGTGGGTAGTCTCCGAGCAATTTGCCGGCGTTGAATTTTCACGCTGGAAGCTGTGCAGCCCGACGTTTATAGTCGGTGAAGCGCCGCAACTGACATGATTCACAGGCTTTAGACACGTTCGCCATGAGGTAGCGGCATGGTAAGTCTGACACACAAACTCGCATTGATATATCAAAGCCGATCTGAAACGGAGCTGCGTTGCCATAGCTGCGTGATGCCGATCACAGAAAACGGCCGCGGTACAATCTGAATGAATTAACCGACCGAAACGCAACCAATGCCAATGGGCTGCTGCTTTTCGAGCGTCAGTGTAATCTCAATACTTGTTCTTAAACAATCAAGCTCTTGTAGTAATTCTAGAAGTAACATTAAAACCAATCCCTACTATTTTTATGAAAAATTACACGGTAACTAAGCTTCTAACAATCTTCTGACATATTCTAAAACAAAATATTTGTCCTTGTTGAGCGCCCCTAACAGGGAAAATCTGAACTAACTTATCCGACCGCTAAAAGAGGAGTTAGTAGTTCCACTATACGCGCATTTCGATGGAACTCGCCGTGGTCGATTTTTTCGCCCTCTGCGGCCATCGCTGGAACTTGAGAGTCTCCAGGGCCTGGTCCTACCCTTCATCACCTCTCGTTTGGATCCTTCCCGGCTTCGCGAACACCATTCGGCGCGTACCACAGCAACAGCTAGGGGAGAGGGGTTCGTCTCGTCGGTCCGTCTGCGGCTGTCGGTCCCCCCCCCCCCCCCTTGTTTCATCCAGCTGCCGCGCCGCTATGTCTCGAATTCTCCGGATCTGCGCGGGCGTTAGGCTGTCGCGACGGCGTCTTCTGTGTAGAGAGAAAGGGCGCGGCCTTGGCGCCTTTCGATACTTGTTTTCTTTTCTCGTTGCGCGCGACCGTCGGCGCGGCGGTGATTCGATGCTGTTGTCTGGAAGCGGCACCGCACGTCTGTGTTGGCGCTTATTTGTGACAAAAAGAAGGTTCCTATTACGAATGATACGCTTCCCGACACTGTACATCGCAGGGGAATACGTGGTAATTCACAGTAGCGTCTCTAATCGCCTTCGAGCTGCTCAGTGGCACACAACAGCTCGGCGGCATCACCACCTGGAAAAAACTGTCTGCTACAACACACGTGCGCACCAAAGAACCGTTCTCAAGCACAAGAAACACGAGGCAAGCTGCCCCTACACACGATCACACACCAAAAAAAGCCCGAAGAAGCACACGAAAAAGCACACGGACACGCATAAATCCTGAGGCAACCCCATTGGAACACGAAGTGTCGTCTGCTTTGGATGGATGGATGGATGGATGGATATGGCTGTACCCTTTAGATCGGGCGGCGGCTAACGCCACCTAGCCGTAATACTTAGTGAACAAAAACTAAATTTATCTTTCCCTTTCCTTTTTTTTTCCTGTGGTGCTCAGAGCGCCTGCTCTGTGTTAAAGTAGAATAGAAATACCTAATTCCCTTATTGGAGTTAAGAGTGAAATGAATTCCCAGCCAAGCCCGGTTTCCACAACTAAAAAAAAAAAAAAAAACTCCAACCCGGCTGCCGATAAAATTTGAGGAGCGATTGAGAGAAATGGGGGAGGAACGTTGGGCTAGGAAAGTTTTCAGCTATTTGTACATGAGGAATGTCGATACAAAATGGAGGAAGCGAACCAGAAAATTGACAGGTAAATACTTAGAAAACAGCAGGGGGGCCAAATCAAAAAGAACTATCGGTTAAGAAGAAGGTGAAGGAAACGGAGACTGACATGTGGAGAACAGGCATGATCAAGAAGTCAGCACTAGAGACCTATCGAACTTTCAAGCAGGAAATTGCCAAGGAAAGGATCTATGATAATTCTCGGGGTAGTTCTCTGCTGTTTGAGGCCAGGACGGGAGTATTGCGCACCTGCGATCAGCCTCGCAGGCTGATCATCATTTTTGGTGTTTTTGCTTTTTTTTTCGTTTTCTTGAGATTGTGGCGGAGCATATATATGTGGACTGGCAGAATAAAGCACATTCGGTTGTTAGTCAGCGCCGTGGTTTGTGTCCTTTCTTTGTCCCGTCTTGTAGCGCTGTTTTCTACTGCAAATCATGAACCAACCAGCCCAAATGCGTACTCTACTGCTGATCCCCCCTCATTCCCATAATTTCGCCCAGCCAGACAGATTTCTGTCTGGGTAAGTTTGCCTTTAAAAAGTGAAGTGAAGAACTAGCACTTTGCAGTGAAGGATTTAATTTTCACTCGTGCCTTGATTGTAGCCACCAATCTGATAACCTCCTCCTTGTTATCTCTACCCGCTTAAAGTCTATTTTGCCCTCCCTGTCCCTAAACCCCAGTGCTTTGAAAAATTCTGTGTCGTTATCCTGAACTACAGGGTGAAGTCGTTTACAGAACATTATCAAGTGTTCAGCAGTTTCCTCCTCCTCTCCACACGCACTGCATACTGTGTCTACCCCTTCGTATTTGGCCCGATACGTCTTGGTGCGCAATACTCCCGTCCTGGCCTCAAACAGCAGAGAACTACCCCGAGAATTATCATAGATCCTTTCCTTGGCAATTTCCTGCTTGAAAGTTCGATAGGTCTCTAGTGCTGACTTCTTGATCATGCCTGTTCTCCACATGTCAGTCTCCGTTTCCTTCACCTTCTTCTTAACCGATAGTTCTTTTTGATTTGGCCCCCTGCTGTTTTCTAAGTATTTACCTGTCAATTTTCTGGTTCGCTTCCTCCATTTTGTATCGACATTCCTCATGTACAAATAGCTGAAAACTTTCCTAGCCCAACGTTCCTCCCCCCATTTCTCTCAATCGCTCCTCAAATTTTATCTTGCTGCTAGCTTCCCTGCCCTCGAATGACGTCCATCCCATATCACCTTGTACTCCCTGATTTGGTGTATTCCCGTGAGCTCCTAAAGCAAGCCTACCTATTCCACGTTGCTTAATTTCTAATCTTGCTTGAACCTCTGATCTCATGCACAAGACCGCATTGCCGAACGTCAGACCAGGAACCATGACCCCTTTCCAAATTCCTCTCACAACATCGTACCTATTGTAATTCCACAGTGCCCTATTTTTCATCACCGCTGCATTCCTGTTACCTTTAGTCGTTACGTATCTTTCGTGTTCCCTTAGGTACTCGGCCCCATTGCTTATCCATACGCCCAGATATTTGTATTTTTCCGTTATCTCTAGCGTGACCTCCTGTATCCTATGCTCACTACCTTCATTATCATTAAAAATCATGACTGCTGATTTTTCCTTACTGAACCTCAAACCTAACCTATCTCCCTCATTACCGCAGATGTCTATCAATCCCTGCAAATCTTCCTTGTTGTCGGCCATTAGCACTATATCATCTGCGTACATCAATGCTGGTAGTGACTGTTCAATGAGTTTTCCTTGTTTGACGAAAGAGAGGCTGAAGCCAAGTCCACTCCCCTCTAATTTGGCCTCTAATCCTTGTAGGTACATCATGAATAACAAGGGTGACAGAGGACACCCCTGCCTAAGCCCCCGTTTTATCTCTGTGGGCTCGGATACCTGTTTTTCCCATTTTATAACTACCTTGTTACTTTTATAGATATCCTTTAAAAGATTAGTAACTCCATCTTCCACACCTAGTGTGTCCAGTATTCCCCATAAGTCCTCTTGAACCACGCTATCGTACGCTCCCTTGATACCCAAAAATGCTAGCCACAGGGGCCTGCGTTCCGTTTCTGCTATTTCGATGCACTGCGTCAGTGAGAACAGATTGTCTTCCAACCTCCTTTGTTTCCGAAACCCATTCTGTAGTTCCCCCCAGCACCCCCCTCATCCTCCACCCATGCCTGCAGTCTTTCCTTTATAATCTGCATTACCAGCCTGTAAACCACTGATGTCACTGTTATAGGACGGTAGTTGTTTATGTGAGCTTTGTCCCCCTTTCCTTTATAAATCATGCTCATCCTGCTAAGTTTCCACCCATCAGGGACTTCCCCATCTATTATTGTTTTGCTCGCTGCCTCTCTTAATGTTTGCTTAGACTTTGGACCCAATTTCTTTATCAGCATAATTGGGATGCCGTCGGGGCCTGTTGATGTACTACTAGGGACTCTCTTCTCTGCCCTTTCCCACTCTCGTTGTTTAAGTGGAGCCACTGCGCCACTTGATCCATCCTTGTCTGATAGGGTGCATGAGACACTCCCTTGTTTTTTAAATTTTTCTGTCATCCTTGTTCTTACATACTCAATAGCCTCGTCCCCTTCTAGCCTAACACCTTGAGCTGTAGTTATAAACTTCTGCTCTAGGCTTGTCTTATTACTCAGGGAGTTTAGATGGTTCCAAAATTTTGCAGCTGCCTTTCTATCCTTTTTGTTTACTTCTGCCAGCCACTGTGCCCCCTTTCTTCTAATCTTTTCATTGATAAGCTGGGGATGCTTCCCTTCTACAGCTTAAAAAGTTATCCCATTTTCTTTCGACATCATCTGTCGGTTCACCCCGCTGCTTAGCATGTCTGTGTTCCCTAGAGGCTTCCTGACGTTTTACTATGGCTCTCTTAACTTCCTCATCCCACCAGCTCTTGGGTTTATGTCTCCTTTTCCGGGGCAACTTGTCTCGTACCTTAGCAAGCTCTAGCTCAAACAGTCTAATTAAATTCGTGTACGTCCACACTGTTTTAGTATCCTCGGTGATTACTTTCTCAATTTGTTTAGTAGCTATTTCTATTTGCCTTTCTGAATAAAAGTTCTCCTGTGGTTGCTCATCTTGCCTCCTTCCCACTTTCATTGCTCTTCCAAAACTTAGCTTGATACGTTTATGATCACTACCCAGACTTCTGGAGCCACATTCATCTATGTGCATTCCCCTTAGCCTATCATACATCCTATGTGACATCAGTGCGTAATCTATCGTCGACTGCAGCCTTCCTACCTCCCATGTTATCTGCCCTTCACACTTCTCAGTATTGTTGCAAATGATCAAATCATGCCTTTCACACATGTCCATCAGCATTTTGCCTGTTGGATCAGTATACCCATCCATATCTTCTATGTGCGCATTCATATCTCCCAATATAATTATCTCGCACTCGTCTCCTAGTTCCCCAATGTCATTTGCTATGCACTCCACCATTGCATGGTTTTCCTCTTTGGCCTTTGCTCCCGTCCACAAGTACACAAAACCAAGGAGTGTCATCTGCCCGGCTACTTTCCCTTTTAACCATAAATGTTCCCTGCATCCCTGCTTGACTCTTTGCCAACCCGTACTCTTATGAATAAATGCCCCAATTTTTAGTGAGGGCGCCCCATTGGAGTGGTGGCGCCCTCACTAAAAATGCGGCCGCCTCAGCCGAGACGCGCTTGCCCATTGACGGCGCCGCGACGCAACAGGCCGCACCTTCTTTTTTATCCAGCGGCCGTGACAGGACACACACACACACGCGCGCGCACACACACACACACACGCACACACACACAAATCTAATCCCGTTCTTAGAAAACAGCGGCCGCCGCAAACGTCGCCGCCGCCCTGAAACATGCGATGCGCGCGTAAGCGAGAACCCTAAAAGTGCGCCGCTGCCCCGAGAGAGGGCGAGAGCAGTAGCGCCAGCCGGGCTTTACGCCCATAGAGTTTCCTATAAATACACTAGAGGGAACTCTGGCGCTAGTGTCTGCGGGGGCTGCAACACAGGGCTAGGGTAGGGTGGCTAGAATGGGGAGGTGTGATGACCGTGGCGGCGCGCTCATTGCCTAGCGAGGCCCCACTGCGCGTTCTCGCCGCTGGGGGAAATTTGGCGGGTCGGTCAGGGGCGCGGTTGGCATGTGCCGACTGTGAGCATGGGTTGCTCGTGTCTCGTAGGTAACGGAGCAGCGCAAGTTAGCTGTCGCTGTCAATGAAGTACGGCCTGTTTTCTTACCGCTTCCCGATTCTTTGAAGGAGAGAGCGTCAGCGAATGTTGTCAATTTTTGAAGCGCTCTGAAGAATTGAAAAAAAAAAACGCAGAGATGGTGCTTTGTGCCAGGTTGCGACGGCGGATACAAGGCGGTGAAAGACTTTCTTTCGTGCACCTGCCGGCAAGGATGAATTTGAAGAGTGGGCACGTGTTATACCAAGGGCCGACAAGCCACTGCAAAAGAATTCTGCTCTTTGCGAAAGGCATTTTGGCCCATAGGTATAAAATTCGTAAATGTTTAAATAGAAAAGTTGAGGTTTCTACAAGTGAATACATTGGTGTGTTTAACGGCCTGGTGTGACACACGGGTCATGAGCAGCAGAGCTGCAGTGGAAAGAGCCAGACTAATTCAGATGATAGGTTGTTCTTGTACTTACTCTTGCTCTTGCTCTGCATCTTGCTCCACGTGGACGCATTTGGCCAATGTGCCACAAATTGGCTGCAGGGAGCATGCAGCTTCTTTCACAAGATCGGTTGTCGGGTTCTACACCAGTACGCGTGTCCATTTTCTGCTGAAAGGGCTAAACCAGCATGCTACGCAGAATAAAGCCAAGAAGGTGAATCCCTGTTTGCGTAATGTTTTAATGTGCTGTTTCTAATAAACTTGTATCAAGCAACCATAGTCTTGTACTTTAGTGCATTCCTCTACCGCATTGCAGAATAATTGCCTTCCACTTTTTAAGTACTACAATAAAAGCTCGTAAATTCGAACTCGGTTAATTCGAACTTACGGTTAATTCGAACTTCCACTCTGGTCCTGGCACAGCCCTGAGTATTTATATGGGGGAAAACTCCGTATAATTCGAACGCGCTTCGACAACGGTATCCGCAACAGTTAATTCGAACTGAGAGCCCCCGGGCTTTCATCGTTCGTAGCACAATTCGACCCAGAGTGGTGCCAATGTGTTGCGCAACCAAGCCAAACCAAATTAACTAGAGATATGTAGAACAACAAATTAGCAGCATTTCTCCGCTGAAAAGAATTCGGACGCTGCGGTGGAGCTCTTGGGCAAGCTGCAAACGATGCTCATGGATTGGCGACAGCAGAAGCGCAAGCAAATGCAACTTGCTAATTACTTTTAATTTTGATTGCGTTAACACTTCCATCTAAGTAAACGTAAAACAATGCGCTGTCAGCGCATTGCATGTGTATCGTCCCTTCTCTGTCCTCGTCGTTTAAGTGCTGTTTTTTTTTGTCTTTCGTTATGCAACACCAACTGGCCCAACGTCCTGCTAAATGAATGTTGTGGAGCGTAAATATATAGCGTCATATATTTCGACATTAAGGCTCACTGATCACATGCATGTCGCTCCTCGTTTCTGACGTATCACTCACTGATCAAACAATTCTGTTCGCTGTCCGAGCTCCATGAACTAAAATCACGAAATAACCCGCTACAGACGTGTGGTATCGCCTAATTCGTGATAACGAGTCCAAAGGTAGCTTCTTTGGGTTCTGTCCGCTCATTCTAGCGCCCTCCCTTTAATTTTATAGTCCCCTTCGAGTTCAAATTAACGAGCTTTTTACTGCATTACAATCTAAAATGTACAACTAATCTGCGAGCGACAAACGCAGGGTTGTTCCAACCTGCAGGTCTGCGGGAGGAATTTCTCTAAACTACTTTTCGCCTGACAAGCGCGCCCACCTCTCAAGAAATGGCCGCTCGAAATCGAACTCTGTATCGGCTGCGTGGTCGGCGCTTGTAGATTACACGTGAAATTAGAGCGCTGAATCATTTCATCGATTTATAGACGTCTAAAACACTAAATAAATATGCCCGAAAACACTGCAGCGGTAAAACTGAGCGCGGTGGAATCATTTGCCCGCCCAGAGGTAAGCAGACGACGCGAGAAAAGCACGGCGCCATGCACGGTGCCCCCGCCGGCAGCGCCACCGCGCGGCAGGAACGCGCTTTTGGGCCAGCCTTCGGAGGCCGGTCATCACACCTCCCCATTCTAGCCACCCTAGCTAGGGTGGCTAGAATGCCGCGCGGTGGCGCTGCCGGCGGGGGCGCCGTGCATGGCACCGTGCTTTTCTCGCGTCGTCTGCTTACCTCTGGGCGGGCAAATGATTCCACCGCGCTCAGTTTTACCGCTGCAGTGTTTTCGGGCATATTTATTTAGTGTTTTAGACGTCTAGAAATTGATGAAATGATTCAGCGCTCTAATTTCACGTGTAATCTACAAGCGCCGACCACGCAGCCGATACAGAGTTCGATTTCGAGCGGCCATTTCTTGAGAGGTGGGCGCGCTTGTCAGGCGAAAAGTAGTTTAGCGGAATCCGTCCCGCAGACCAGCAGGTTGGAACAACCCTGCGTTTGTCGCTCGCAGATTAGTTATACATTTTAGATTGTAATGCAGTAAAAGCTCGTTAATTAGAACTCGAAGGGGACTATAAAATTAAAGGGAGGGCGCTAGAATGAGCGGACATGGCGCCACACCGTGCGGACAGAACCCAAAGAAGCTACCTTTGGACTCGTTATCACGAATTAGGCCCGTATTCTGAAACGCTCCTTACCTCAGACCATTTCCTTACCTTACGTGAGGAGCCCTTCATGCCTCCTTACCTTAAGGAGCTCCTTGAGGGAGCCAGCGTATTCTGAAAGCTTCCTTCAACCTTCCTTTTCTAAGGGCCGCCTCAGTAAGGTAAGGCGCGTGTTTCGCAAGTCTGGGATCGAGAGTACCTGTGAAATACGGACTAAACGTCCTTTTTTAAGCAAGAATAAGGAATATTTTTTCCGTATACCGATGAATAATTACGTACACACTCCTTTTTCGCCACATAGGCGCACATCCTTTCCCGTTTATTTAAGTTTCGCCTGTTGCAGCAGCAAAAAAGGATGGTCGAGCAATCTTGGAGCTCATTGCTTTCATTGATGAATTTCAACGTCCCGTTGCGTGACAGCGAGTAATAAAGGTCGTTTAAAGGATTTAGGACATTCGTAAGATTAATTTTCAGAACCGAGTAGTGTTAAGCTTACGAAATTTCCTCGCTTTGGCGAAATTTCGTTTCCAATCAACTTAGGTCCAAGTAAATGATTGTTTACTGTTCAGGGGAAGGGCGTGCCTATCGGGTCGTGCATCGGGCCTTCTTAGAGCGACCTGTTTCTAGAAGAACGAGACAGTCTTACAGCCCCCCCCCCCCCCCCCCCCGGCTACGGGCCTGCACAGAGCTTGTGCACAAGTACAAGGCATCGATTAACAATGACAAATCGGATGCAGTGTCACTGACAGGCACTGCAGAGAAGCACCCCTTCAGTGCGAGGAGCGAGGTAAGGAGGCATGAAGGTTGCCCTAGCGCTACCTTAACTTGAGGGAGCACCAAGGAAGGCCTCAGTGAGGGAGCCTTGGTAAGGAGCGTTCCAGAATACGCAATAAGGCGCCCTCAAGCAGTTAAGGCCCCCCTCACTGTGGTAAGGAGCGTTTCAGAATACGGGCCTTAGGCGATACCACACGTCTGTGGTGGGTTATTTCGTGAATTTAGTTCATGGAGCTCGGACAGCGAACAGAATTGTTTGATCAGTGAGTGATACGTCAGAAACGAGCAGCGACATGCATGTGATCAGTGAGCCTTAATGTCGAAATATATGACGCTTTATATTTACGCTCCACAACGTTCATTTAGCAGGACGTTGGGCCAGTTGGTGTTGCATAACGAAAGACAAAAAAAAAACAGCGCTTAAACAACGAGGACAGAGAAGGGACGATACACAATGCGCTGACGGCGCATTGTTTTACGTTTACTTAGATGGAAGTGTTAACGCAATCAAAATTAAAAGTAATTAGCAAGTTGCATTTGCTTGCGCTTCTTCTGTCGCCACTCCATGAACATCGTTTGCAGCTGGCCCAAGAGCTCCACCGCAGCGTCCGAATTCTTATCTGCGGAGAAATGCTGCTGATTTGTTGTTCTACATCTCTAGTAAATTTCGTTTGGCTTGGTTGCGCAACACATTGGCACCACTCTGGGTCGAATTGTGCGAGGAACGATGAAAGCCCGGGGGCTCTCAGTTCGAATTAACTGTTGCGGATGCCGTTGTCGAAGCGCATTCGATTTATACGGAGTTTTCCCCCATATAAATACGCAGGGCTGTGCCGGGACCAAGGCGTCAGTTCCAATTAACCGTAAGTTCGAATTAACCGAGTTCGAATTAGCGAGCTTTTATTGTAGTACTTAAAAAGTGGAAGACAATGGAATTATTCTGCAATGCGGTAGAGGAATGCACTAAAGTACAAGACTACAAGACTAGTTGCTTGATACAAGTTTATTAGAAACAGCACATTAAAACATTACATAACACAGGGATTCACCTTCTTGGCTTTTGTGGCACGCCGGTTTAGCCCTTTCAGCAGTAAATGAACATCCGTACTGGTGTAGAACTCGACAACCGATCTTGTGAAAGAAGCTGCATGCTCCCTGCAGCCAATTTGTGGCACACTGGCCAAATGCGTCCACGTGGAGCAAGATGCCAATGTAAGTACAAGAACAACCGATCATCTGAATTAGTCTGGCTCTTTCCACTGCAGCTCTGCTGCTCATGACCCGTGTGTCACACCAGGTCGTTAAACACGTCAATGTGTTCACTTGTAGAAACCTCAACTTTTCTATTTAAACATGTACGAATTTTATACCTGTGGGCCAAAATGCCTTTCGCAAAGTGCAGAATTCTTTTGCAGTGGCTTGTCGGCCCTTGGTATAACACGTGCCCACTTTTCAAATTCATCCTTGCCGGCAGGTGCACGAAAGAGAGTCTTTCACCGCAAGCCTTGTATCCGCCGTCGCAACCTGGCACAAAGCACCATCTCTGCGTTTTTTTTTTCAATTCTTCAGAGCGCTTCAAAAATCGACAACATTCGCTGACGCTCTCTCCTTCAAGGAATTGGGAAGCGATAAGAAAACAGGCCGTACTTCATTGACAGCGACAGCTAACTTGCGCTGCTCCGGTATACCTACGAAACTCACAGTCGGCACATGCCAACCGCGCCCCTGACCAACCCGCCAAATTTTCCCCCAGCGGCGAGAACGCGCAGTGGGGCCTCGCTAGGCAATGAGCGCGCCGCCACGGTCATCACACCTCCCCATTCTAGCCACCCTAACAGGGCGCTTCAGCCAGCATGGGAATCATGGGTAGTACACAAATTTGCCTAGTCTTGCCTAGTCTTCGTTCTTTTGGCTCCGTTTGGCCTGAATCCGCTTTGCCGCAATGCGAAGTTCAGCAAAGGTTTTGCAGTTACGCTTCACCGCCGTTACCTTTTTTGGCTCACGAATCCAAATCGGCTGACGAAGTTCCCAACGGTCGATTCTTTTTTTCCGAAAAAGAACGAAAGCGCAACAATAAACAAAGCCACAAGTGCGTTCGAAGCCCGCAAGCACGAAGACTAGGCAAATCCGTGTTAGAGTGAACTAGAACTAAGCCACCATACTAGAACTTTTGAGTGGCGCGAACGGCTGCCAGTGCCTGGGCGCGGGCCTTTCAGCGTGGAAAGGTGCGGTGGCGCTGGCGTCGACCAATCTTCCCGGGCGGATGGCTGGCAGGCGCTCCGCGTACGTGTTGGTACCTCTCCGTCGCGCCGATAGTGCGCCGCCCAGGGCGATCTCCCTCCTTTTTCTTCCCTGTTATACCTCCTCCTTTTTCATAAACATGCCTGAACAAAGATTTTTCGATATTATTATTATTATTATTATTATTATTATTATTATTATTATTATTATTATTATTATTATTGAAGTTGGTGCCTACCGCACTTCAGCTTGAAGCGGCGCAGCGCATTTTACAATGTGCCGAACGCTTTTTTTTTATTTCGTACACGTTACACTTTCTTAAGCGAAACGAGCTAGCCGGTACACATCGGAAGGCCAAAAAAAGAAAAAAAAAGGAAAGAATATGTTGCACACGGAAGGAAGAACTCTTGGCCCACTCCATGTAGAACACGACAACTGGAATGGAATAAGGGGCGCATTGCTTCAGGTTTCGGTCACACATGACAGCAACAAAAAAAAAAAAACGCTTTATTGACGTGGTCTGAATAACAGCAGAGTTTTTTCGAAGCTCCCTTTTATTTTAAAAGATTGGAATGCATTCATTATAGTAGCCCCTACAAAAATGCAAACACGTTTCTACTGCAGAAAAACGTCTTTAGTAACCCCTTTATTTTAAAAGATTGAAATGCATTCATTGTAGTAGCAGCTACAAAAATGCAAACATGTTTCTACTGCAGAAAAACGTCTTTAGTAACACTCTAGTGGATGATTTTGAGAGTTTAAAAATGCAACACCACTGCACAGCAAAGCAAAGTTGTAGCAGTACACTACAACTAATAATAATAATTGAGACCATAAAATACAAGGTTTGCATATTTATACAATACAATGATAATAAAAAGGTTGTCAAAAGCGTAAAACATTAGGGCCAGTACACAAAACATAACATAAAACTAAGCAGACTGAACGACAGAGCTAAGGTCATCTTTTAAAAATGTATTTAAATAAAATTGTGTTATGGTTGCAAAACCACTTCAAGCGACACTAAAGTGGAACAGTAAATCGGTTTAGATAAATTAACTTGTCTCTTACAACTCTTTAATGTTTTTAATTTCACCATCATAATTTTATTCATACAGAAAGAAATCAAGGTCAAAGTATTATTTTTAAATTTCTTGTCAGAATCTCCACGCGTGGCATCACAGATTTCGAAGTATTTCTCGTATTCTGAAGGAAAGAATTGTAAACTTAAAGGCTGGTTTGCTTTGTTAAACACAGTATTAATGAGAACTTGCAGACAAAGATGCCAAGGAAAGTATGTGACGTTGCGTACTCAACAAAATTTGAGCTTGGTGTCTTGTCTATGGCACCCTTAGAGGTCAATGTGCTTGATGTTTACTGATAAGGAACTACGTAGGGCCTAGTAGACGCCAACAAAATCTATGTTCGAGTCCGTGGAGCCGGAGTTTTCAGCGTCAAATATGCAGGCAGGTTGGGTAAAATCGTCGGGTCTGCATCAGGGGCAAGCGTCGGCGCTCCCCTGGGAATTCGGACTTCAACACCGTTGATAATATGGTCGTAGTCTCTCAGAATAAAATGGGGTTCGAAGTGCAACTCACACACCGCACAATCGGCGTCAAGCGGCCTGTCAAGTCGGTGGAGGTTCCGCTCCCAAAGAAGTCGTCGATCTTCATCCTTTGGGGCCTTAAAAAGGGATAACTTGCGACTTTGTTGCACACGCGGATAACCCGTTGTACAACCGGGCGCGTAATAATGGTTTAGACGCTGTTTTTTGGTCTTTTTGCGAGCAAAAGCGAGATGCCGCGGCCATGCCGCACAGCCACGCAAAGCAAACCAAACAACCAAACTGGAAGATTGGTCGATGGCAGCGCCGCCGCTACTTTCCCCGCAAACGTGGACAGCTGCAAGCAAGGGGAGAGCGTGCCGGTCGCGCCACTCAAAAGTTCTAGTACACTCTATCCGTGTACTACCCAATCATTCCCATGGTGGCTGAACGATTGCAGCGCCAGAGGCCCCTCTAGTTAATTTTAGGAAACTCTATGTTTACGCCAGCCGCTCCTCCAGTCCGGCCGTGCGCCACCATACTACAGTGGCTAGAATAGGGGAAGTGTAAAGACCGCGCCGCCTGCGCTGACGCTCTCCACCGATGCCTCGACCGGTGCTGTCCAGGTGGCGCTGGTTGTAGCTTGTAGGTCATCGAAGGCAGTCATGGTGAACAAGGAAGCAAGCGATGGCGGGAACAGGGGGGGCATCAACCCCCCATAGTGGGAGACGCGAAGGTGGAGACAGGTTTGGGGAAGACAGGTGCAGGGGGCACAGGACCCAGTTTCCGCGAGGTGGTTTTGGGGATGGGAGGGAGCAAAGCAGCGGCGGTTGCGCGAGCTGGTGACCGAGGCAGTGGCCAGGTGCGGGACAGTCCAGCACAAAAGTCGGAGCACGTTATAATGGCCGGGGACTCGAATTTAGCTAGATGCGCAGAAGCAGTCAAGGAAAGGGTGAGAGGCGACAAACGAGTTTTAATAAGGGACGTTCCCGGGACGTAGGCTGGGATCAGTGATGAGACAAGCTAGCGCAGAACTCGCAACTAAAGCTAATGGACGTAACCTCGTGATAATTGCGGGAGGTCTAAACGACGTCTTGAATGAAGAATCAGCCGAACTAGCGACCACATTGGCGAAAGGGGTCGATGACATGCGCGCCATTTCCCCTCAGGTGCAGATAGTGGTATGCACAATACCGGAGGTACCGGTGCGTGACGGCAACCTGCAAAGAGCGGTTGTCGACGCAAACAAAGAGATATGGCGGATGAGTCGAGAGAAGGGCATTGAGGTAGTGGAAATAAACAGAGAGGTGCACAGGTGGGGTGGTTTTCGAAGAGACAGGAATACACTTTCAATAGGAGGCTTGGTCATGAGGTGGGTTGGCGACTTGCAGGACGCGCAGTAGCTTTTTTGGGGGGGGCACGCGGGCCCTTCGGTGTCCAGGGTAGCGTGTAATGAGGACAACAACCAGGGGGGACTCTGTGACAGGTAGTATAGCGAAAAACCAGAGAAAATGTAAAAGAAGGGAGAAGGCGCGTGTCGCAATTGGTTACATTAACATGCAGGGTGGCAGAAAAAAAGGCAAAATGGTTAGAGATTGAGGGACAGTTAAACAAGGAACACATAGGTGTTTATGCGGTTACAGAAACACACCTTAGAGACTTGGAAGAGCCACCACATATTGACAATTACATTTGGGAAGGATGCAACAGGATCCATATCAGAAAGGAGAGGTGGGGGGTGTTGGAATGCTAATTCATAGCAGAGCAAAATGGGACAGAGTGAAGCAAACGTGTTCAGAGCACCTGTGGGTTTCGGGCACAGTAGGTGGAAAGAAAACGTGGCTAGGTGTAGCTTACTTGTGGACGGGGAATAACTGCAGAGAAAAGAATCTGGAGATAGTGAAATGCATAAGCACCGATATTAAAGAATTTGGTCATGATGCCGAAATAATCCTTCTAGGGGACATGAATGCACACATACATGACCTTTGACGGATATTCAGACTCCAATGGCAAGTTATTGCTAGATCTCTGCGAGCAACATAGTCTTGAAATAGTTAACGCGGGGCCTAAGTGTGAGGGACAGATCACGTGGGAAGTCGGAAACAGGCAATCGAGCATTGATTATTGTCTCATGACAGAAGGAATCTATGACAAACTTAGAGAGATGAGAATAGACGAGGAAGGCATTAACAGCTTGGGTAGTGATCATAAACGCATAACATTACAAATGGGATATAAAACTGAAAATAAGAACCTAGAATCGAACATTGGCAGCTCGTATTTAAATGAGAAACAAATAACTAATTTGGCCGCAAGAGTCGAGGAAGAAGTAGACAAACTGCCAGTCAAAGACTGGAAGTATAGTGAGCTGCTACATGTAATCACGAAGGAAATGGAAAAAAGAGAAGAAAACTATTTCTTGGAAAGGAAAGAAAAAGCCAAAAAGTTGGTGGAACAAAGAAATCCGGGATGCGATCGAGAAGCGACGTGAGGCATCACGGCAGCACAGACAGGCAAAAAAGGAGAAGCGGCCACAGGATGAAGTCAACCAAGTATGGGAAATATATTTAGAGCAAAAATCCATTGTGCAGAAATTAGTCCAGGCAATAATTAAAGGCGAAAGTGAACGCTGGATGACAGAGATTCGCGAAAAGAAGAAGGCCGCGCCTAGGATATTTTGGAGCCACCTAAAAGCGCTAGGTAGGAAGTCTGTAACAATGCAACAACACATGGTAGATGAAGAAGGAAATCAATTGGAAGGGTATGAAGCGCTAGGTTACATCCGAAAGGTAACAGCCGATTCGTTTAAAAAGGTCGCCCAGGGGATTCCCCCGGTGAGTAAAAGTATACAGAAGAGTACAACCGAGGAAGATGTAGTACTTGAGAATTTCAATTGGAAGAAGGCCGAAGGAAAAATTCCTAAGCGCACTACTCCGGGCTTAGATGGATTTCCCGTCAGCCTCATTAACGAACTAGGACAGAGCACTAAAGAAGCACTGCTGAAAGCCGTAGAAAAGGGCTTACAGGAGAGGGAAATACCAGACAGTTGGCGAAAAAGTAGAATGATCTTAATCTATAAAGGCCGGGGAGAAAAGGATAACATTCGCTCGTATAGACCGCTAACCATTACATCGGTGCTATACCGGTTGGCGATGCAGGCAGTAAAATTAAAAATAGAAACGTGGGTAGAGCAAAATCATATTTTGGGAGAACTCCAGAATGGATTCCGAATCGACAGGCGGTTAGACGATAACCTGTTTGTTCTTACACAGTGTATAGAAATATCAAAATAGAAAACAGGCCCTTATACGTAGCTTACCTAGACATCACCGGGGCATATGACAACGTTAATCAGGAAATTTTGTGGGATATATTGAAGGAAGGGGGCATAGGTGACGACTGTATACAGCTTTTGAGGGAAATATACCGTGAAAATACATTTTGTGTAGAATGGGAAGGAATAAGCAGCAAGGACAGCGTTGACATTAGCAAGGGGCTGAGACAAGGATGTCCTTTGTCCCCGCTGTTATTCATGCTGTACATGGTGAGGATGGAAAAAGCGCTAGAAGGTAGCAACATTGGATTTAATCTGTCACACAAACAGGTAGGCGCGATGGTTGAGCAGAAGCTTCCAGGTCTATTTTATGCTGACGATATTGTCTTATTTGCGGACAGTCAAGATGATATACAGCGGCTGGCAAATATATGCGGAAGGGAGGGCGAGGCTCTAGGACTAGGTTTTAGTGCAACAAAATGTGGATTGATGGTATTCAATGATCACGAAGACCATGCGGTCTTAATACAGGGCCAAGAAATACCGAGGGTAAGCGAGTACAAGTACCTCGGAGTGTGGGTAAATGAGGGGGGATAGATATATGGAGGTACAAGAGAAAGCATCGGTAACAAAGGGAAGGAGGAATGCTGCAATCATGAAGCACAGAGCGTTATGGGGATACAATAGGTACGAGGTGCTTCGAGGGCTGTGGAAGGGTGTGATGGTTCCGGGGCTTACATTTGGGAACTCAGTGGTGTGCATGAAGTCAGAGGTGCAATCAGGAATGGATGTAAATCAAAGGACTGTGGGACGCCTCGCGTTGGGCGCTCACGGGAAGACGACAAATGAGGCTGTAAAGGGTGATATGGAATGGACAGGTTTTGAAGTGAGGGAAGCTCAGAGCAAAATTAGATTTGAAGAGAGGCTGAGGAAAATGAAGGAGAGTAGATGGGCAGGGAAGGTTTTCAGCTATTTGTATAGAAAAAGCGTCGACACGCAGTGGAGAAAAAGAACTAGGAGGCTCACCAGTAAATATACGGCTAGCAGTGTGGGCGATATGGCAACAAGGAGCATTAAGCGAAAAGTCAGAGAGGCGGAGAGGACTTATTGGATGACAGCGATGGAAAAGAAGCCGGCTGTCAGTGACTACCGAAAGGGAAAAAACGAAATAAGGAGGGAGAGGTTTTATGATAATTCAAGGGGAATCGCTTTACTCTTTGAGGCAAGGTCGGGTTGCCTTAGAACGCGTAGCTATAAAGCGAGATTCTGTAACGAAGAAGAACAATGTACATGCTGTGGGGGGAACTAAGGAAACGATGGAACATGTACTGATTGAATGTGGCGATATCCACCCAGATATACGTGTGGACACGAGTCTACATGAAGCCTTGGGTTTTAGGGACAACAATGGAAAGCTGAACACGTCCGCGATAGAAATAAGTAAGAGACGGTTAGAGTATTGGTGGCAGAAAAGTAGAGATAAAGGACAAAAATGAAGAAGGGGGAAAATAAGGTCATTCTGCCTTAAGAAGCAGAGAGATGGACCGTGAACTTATATTTTTTTTCTTTGCTGTAATAACATAGATTTAATCAATGTAGACAAGGCATTAGGCCACCATGAAAAGAAAGTTTTTTTTCGAGCCTGGTGGCAGACATGTCACCGCCCCGTTATAAAGGGGACGCTCATAGCATCCATCCATCCACGTCGCTCGCTCGGCTCACTGCAGCGAAGCTGCTATGTCAAGGCTGGTTTGTGGCCGATATGGTTTTTTTGATGCCGTGAATTTTTGTGTCTCTACTACATTGCAGGGCGTGAGCGCCTCATATATGAATGAACTTCGCGGCAGATATTATTAAACACTACAACTTTATGCTACGACCGTACGCACAGTACCATAAGTGAAGCTTTACATCGATCGCAAATACTGCGGCTAGCTAACAGCTTCGCAATCGTTCCTTGGCGCTGAGTCATGTAATTTTTTTGGGAAGATTGCCATTTCAAAAGTTTATAAGAAACATCAAGAAGCACAACAAAATGCCACTATGACAGTGATATCAATCGCCTTCATGTTTTTATGCTCAACATTTGCATGAGGCAGTTTTTAAGGACTTAATTATTCTTGCGTATCTAAACTAGAAATATGTTTCAATTAACAACAGCACAGAAAATCAGAGAGCATTTTACTCTTCTCACAAACATGGAACACTTTTGTCAGCCTCGGGAGTGAAGAAACCAAGGTCCACAAATTCGATCATCAACCTTTCCGCTTCCTCGCTGAACACAAAAGTTTTCTGCAAGTTTCATTTCGTCAATGATTAGTCCACAATGACTTTCGAAGTCTCCCATATTAGCAGTCTTCTTATAAATGCCCGAGAGGACACATTTGTTAAAACCAAAGCACGTGTCGTACTTCATGAATGCTCTGAGGCATGTACGACTAGGCAGCACAATAATTTTCTCCCTACGCACATGTTCATAACGTCGCGGGCTCTTCATGTGCATGATGACACACTCCAACATCCACTCTGGGCTGCAGCGCATGCCACTGAGGTACTTGCTCCTTGCAGCTTCAAAACACTGCAATATAGCAGTCTTCTATTTGGATGGGAGCTTGTCGATTTTGCTCAGGAGTGCAGCTTCTTCAATTTCTTCATCCTCTAGTTTCAGTTGTGCAATGGTGCAGTCGAGAGTCTTCACATTGTTTATAAGGCGGCGTACTGTTGCACGCGGGTCAGTTTGCCTGCTGCTTTCTTCTTCCGGTATCTCTGATTGATAAGGAGCTTTCTCAAGTACTTACAACTCATGCAGCGCCTTTTATCTTGACTTGAGGTACCTTTACACTTGTGATGGTATAGCTTCCCATTCCATACCTTCAAGTTCCTACCAGATGATGCAAAAAGAAACTCGCACAACAAGCTTGCCCCTGAACACACTGGCATGGCATCAACAGCCTCCAGAAGAGAGGTCGGTTCACATAGCCCATTCATAGAAATCTTCACACCACGCACAAACACTTCTTGTGTTATGGCACTTCCCCTGGCACAAAATGTAATAAGTTTTCTCTGCGTGAAGAAGACTCATGTCCGAGCTAGGCGTGTAGCGACATTTAACGGTTCCTCACTAAGTACGCGCCTTCCCCATCGATTTCAAGGAAGTGGAACGTCTGTGTAGTCGTAAACGGGCGCACTTGGAAGGTCGGGTGGCTCTGATTAATTCTGCGGCTCGCTGTCGTCGTCCTTTCGACGTCTTTTCTGAGCAATCAGAAGCGGCGGGCATGATCTCTCCTTTGGGTTTCTTTTTTGCGCCACAAGTTTCGAGAGTTAGAAAGGCGCATTTGGGAAGATCCTAGACACTACATGCGGCATAAGTACAGGCCCAGCTCTGTCCAAACGCACTACCTCACAGTTAATAACGTGCTCGAAGTGGAGCTCGCAGTGGACTTCAGAAAATGAAAGCTTTCTGCTTGCTCGATTTGTACCGGCCCAGTCGTGCATCTGGGCTTAAAACAGTGGCTCTGACGCCTGCTCACGGCGCGCACTCCGAAAAGACATCACACAAACACGACGAGGCTGTCCGACCAGCAAATGCAGCACGAAAGAACAGCGTAAACAGGCAAAAGAAGCACGTTCGACCGGAGAGTAGCAGCGTTGAACAGCGTGCTCAGCCTGAGAGCCTGACGTGTATACGACAGCGCGCGCCACCTAGCGGAAACATCGAAAGGCGGCGTCACTGCCTCCCATAGGAGCCGCTTGGCGGTGATCACACTTCTAGTATTCTAGCCACTGTACCCATGCTCATCCTCAAAGCGCGGTTTGTCCCACTCTGTTAGCGCAAGTTTAACTGCTTGTATGTTTGCCTAGCACGATCTACAGACACATTTGACCTTGCTCGGCTGTATATTCACTGCAATAAGATCAGTTTGTGCACTTGCCGAGAGTTCTGTGTATCCTCCGTTCGCCAGGATCATTTCGGTGTAGGTGCCACTTTGTAGTTGAAGCACATCGTAAAGTGCACTTGGCGTCGTCCCAAACATGAGGAGTATTAAATATTGCGTGAAAGTAGCGTTTTAGCGACTCTGTGATAAACGAAGTTTTGCATTGTTGTTAGGTGTCTAACTGCGGCGCTGTTGCTTATAGGTTATGCGACGAGGCTTGAGATAAATTTTTATTGTACAGTCCTGGTCCCACTATAGCAAAATATTTCTGCGTAGTAAAATCTGACACTTCAGTGCTTAAATTGTCCCTTAAAAACAACAGAAAATGGAATGACATGGAGGTGATTAAACTTGAGTCGCCGAGCGCAATTTTAACATTGGGCGAAATTTATACAGACACATACGTGTGCTTAGATTTGGGTTCGCTTTAAAGAATCCAGATGGTCAAAATTAATCCAGACGGCGTGCCTCACACTTATGCCGTATAATTTCACGCAAAACGTCATCTTTTTTTACAATGTCTTGAGCGCTTTTGTGGCGTCGTCATAGACTGACGGAAGGATAGGACATTATTCGCTTGAAAAAAGAAAAAAAAAACCTTTTGTCCCATCAAATAACTAAACCTTTGCTGCATCACTGTCATGCAGATAATCCATCGAAGAAAGCTGCGTGCTGAACTTTTTATTCTGTTATTGGAGTACAAACGCGCTAAAGCGCTGCCAGCCAGGTGGCTTTCCTGAATGAGCTTATCAACTGTCCTGCGTACATTTCATGGAAAATTGAATAATAAAAAATGCGGATGCGTATTCGCGGTTACTTCAGCTCACCAAGAATATGGGATTTCTTTCCTTCTCATATTTTTAGTACCAAGACCAGCATGCATGAAGCAAAGAATGAATTAAGTCGCACTATAGCAGTGCGAAGTAGGCGGGACACAAGCTCAACACTTACAAAGAAAAATACAAGAAACGTGCCATAGTGCGGAAACGCGTACAGTCGCCAAGCGCGTAACATCCCTTTCAATGGCAGATTGCATTTCTCCCAAAAGTAATAATAACGTTCGGCGAGCTTCGCGCATTCATTCGGCAATGGATGACATACATATGATTAGTAAGATGCAGTCAGCGCATTTTATTTGCCGACAATCGGCTCACAGCGCTCACAAAAAAGCGCCGCTGCGTACATTTGTTTGCGCTCCGCCGGCCGCCTATCCACACTAGCGCGGTGACGGTGCTGCCGCCTATAGCCCGATCTCGGGGCGAATAGGTCCCAAACGGAGTGTATACGCTACGTACACAACAATCGCTATCTTTGCGCACCTTATTGTAATACTGGCTCCTGCACACGCGTCGTACCCCATCATCTTGCGCACTCACGTTAAGTGGCGGAAATAGCATACGTGCCCAACCAACGCTATCTTTGCGTAGCCTATTCTGAAACTGCCTATTACACGGCACACGTAGCTTAACCTAATCTATATCTTGAAACTACCTTATCAAACGGCCAAGAGAAAACAGTCATTTTACTGAAGTTAGGCTAACAGATATACAGTTTCCGCTCATGTTCGTTCGAACGTGAACGGATACCATGGCCTGCATTTACGTTTGGACAGCTTTTTATCACGTATGCTGAGAAAATTCCGTACACAGCTATTGATGAAACATGTCGCACATGCAACCAGTGATGCAATATTCGCAACACGCTTTTTCATTTGTGATGGTTCTCCTATACTGAGCTCAAATTACATAAAAATGAACCTACCTTCAAAAACAACAGAAGCCCGTGGTTCAGAGAATCCGCAAATCCAACGAAAACTAATCGCACATCACGTAACCACGTCCGTCTATCGAGCATGGAAGAAATGAAGTTGCGATGGCGTCCCGTGCGCAAGCTGATGAGTGCATTCTTCCGCCGGGAATCTTACGGCACTACGCCTACCGTCACTCCGTCGCTCCACAGAGACACACTTGAATTCGGGACCACAAGTTTCACACGCAGCGAAGTATAGTTTCTTCACAGCTGCGTTCATAGACCCCATGAATCACGACACAAGCACGCAACAAATCAACAGAGGGCTCGACCGGCGAGTGCGACCGCACATGCGAAATCAACGAACTTAACTGACATTGCAGAAGCAACAGTCGCGCGGATGGATACAGTCAGTGCTCAGACTTTCGCGAGGAAGTTAAACCGCTATCGCCGAGTAAATTACTTAGTTTACTGGTTAACGAACTTTGAAGCCTTCATAAATGCTGATGCAATGTCGACACCACTTCCCTTTATCCTTTTGCGCGTTACTTTCTTTCGCGCAATGAGAAATGGCGTGCGCAGGCTCGAGTTCAAATTTCAAATCTCGGCGGTTTGTGCATGCCCGTGCATGCAGCGACCAAATGGCGCGCGCTCTGGTGCTAGGAGAGAAAACGTCTTATAAAGTGCGTTTTCTAGACGTCTTTTCTGCGACGTTTTTAAAACGTCGAAAATGGTTTAGAATCAGACAAACGTCTTGAAACACCTCTTTTCAAGACGTTGCAGCCGTAATCAAAAACAGATATAATACGGCTTTTCCGTGACGTTTTTAAAACGTCTTGAAATATCTCTTTTCAAGAGGTTGCAGCCGTGACGAAGAACAGATATAATACGGATTTTCTGTGACGTTTTTAAAACGTCGAAAATGGTTTAGAATCAGACAAACGTCTCGAAATATCTCTTTACAAGACGTTACCAAAAACAGATATAAAACGGCTTTTCTGTGACGTTTTTAAAACGTCGTAAATGGTTTAGAATCAGACAAACGTCTTGAAATATCTCTTTACAAGACGTTACCAAAAACAGATATAAAACGGATTTTCTGTGACGTTTTTAAAACGTCGATAATGCTTTAGAATGGGGCAAACGTCTTGAAATATCTCTTTACAAGACGTTATCAAAAAGAGATGTAAAACGGCTTTTCTGTGACGTTTTTAAAACGTCGAAAATGGTTTAGAATCCGTTTTATCCCATTTATCCCTTAAAAAAACGTTTTCTAGACCATGTGTGCTACCTGGGTCTCCATCATTTTCCGCAGCCTCTCTTCAAATCTAATTTTGCTCTGAGCTTCCCTCACTTCAAAACCTGTCCATCCCATATCACCCTTTACAGCCTCATTTGTCGTCTTCCCGTGAGCGCCCAACGCGAGGCGTCCCACAGTCCTTTGATTTACATCCATTCCAGATTGCACCTCTGACTTCATGCACACCACTGAGTTCCCAAATGTAAGCCCCTGGAACCATCACACCCTTCCACAGCCCTCGAAGCACCTCGTACCTATTTTATCCCCATAACGCTCTGTGCTTCATGATTGCAGCATTCCTCTTTCCCTTTGTTACCGATGCTTTCTCTTGTACCTCCATACATCTATCCCCCTCATTTACCCACACTCCGAGGTACTTGTATTCGCTTACCCTCGGTATTTCTTGGCCCTGTATTAAGACCGCATGGTCTTCGTGATCATTGAATACCATCAATCCACATTTTGTTGCACTAAAACCTAGTCCTAGAGCCTCGCCCTCCCTTCCGCATATATCTGCCAGCCGCTGTATATCATCTTGACTGTCCGCAAATAAGACAATATCGTCAGCATAAAATAGACCTGGAAGCTTCTGCTCAACCATCGCGCCTGCCTGTTTGTGTGACAGATTAAATCCAATGTTGCTCCCTTCTAGCGCTTTTTCCATCCTCACCATGTACAGCATGAATAACAGCGGGGACAAAGGACATCCCTGTCTCAGCCCCTTGCTAATGTCAACGCTGTTCTTGCTGCTTATTCCTTCCCATTCTACACAAACTGTATTTTCTCGGTATATCTCCCTCAAAAGCTGTATACAGTCGTCACCTATGCCCACTTGATCCTAGAGTTACTGTATATGCTACCTTTAGGTAGCAGAGTTGCGCCTCTGATAGAACTCGCCGCTCGCGCCCCCCCATTCGCCAAGCGCGCTCACGTGCGCAAAAAGCATCCTTTTGAGGTAAAGACAACTTCTCGGCCGCGCAGGTGCTGGCGACCGCCGCGCCACCGCCGCTGCTCTGCTCTACCGCCGGTGCCACCGCAATCGCCATCGCTGCCCAAGCACTCCGGCGAGCCGATCCGGCTGAGTGCGGAATGTTTTTCGTTGGTGTTGTGGTTGTGTCTTGCGTTGTCCGTTTTTAGTGAACGTCAGTTTTAGTTGTGCCTGTGCGGCGTAGCGCCGTGACTCAGTGCTGCGAAGTTGCGACGATGACATGATGCTGCCCTCCCCACTGCACGAATCGACAAGAAAACGGATAGGCTTTCTTCTCCATTCCATGTCTCATTGCATAGCCCATTTCATAGTGACCGTGACAAAAAAGGAAGTGCCAAACCTGCAACTCGCTAAGCTAGGTATGTTGGTCCTAGTTGTCAACGACCGTGTTCTGCTCTCACCCGCTTGTATTTTCAAAGTTCAAAATAAACTCTGCCTTTTGAAACACGTGCTAGAAAAAAGCTACACTCGAAGTAAAATTGTTGAATGATGTTGGTCAGCATGTGTTGTCGTGAGCAGTGCGAACTGGAACCCTGAAATTACATTTCAAGTGTCATAGCGGCTAAACGTAGTTGGCGTGAGCAAAAATGTTCATGACGCTAAAAGGTAGCTCTGGCAATTATGTACGCCCAAAGTCATATCAGTACATTGCAAGTAGACGAATAAGAATGAAATCGGTGTTCCAGCTCGTATATTGATCACGACGTGTAGTACATCCGTCAGCCGTAGAAATCGTCACTGCAGGTCGAATGTGTAGGCAGTTCCATACAACTCACTACTTATTCCAGCATTACAGTACGCTCCAGAATGCACATCCACGTCACGACTGACTAACATATGTCTATATAGTGTAGTTATAAATCTCATGGCAATATTTTTGCGACTAGAGTAGGCGATAACAAACAGGATGTGTATTGTTTTGCGCCCACTGTTCAACGGCTGGCTAGCCGTTGACATAAATCGAACGGGACGGAACGATAAAATTGTGCGCGAGTGAATGCGTGAATATGCACCTTACAGGTCTGTCGAAATAGTATAATTCAGTCCGGGCACTGTGCGGCATTGCATTCGAAACCGCACCGAGTGTTTACTTCATGCCAGCTACGTAAATATGCGGAAAAATTCTCGTTTGCTTGCGTTATTTGTAAAACGGGGAGTGATAGTTCTAGCAGTTGTTTGCTCGAGCCACCTAAGCGCTGCGTCAAAAACTACGTGAATTGAGCGATGAGCTGAACTTAATTTGTCGAGAATCTCCACAAATTAAGTGGAAGCTTTCCTGTTCGCTATTTAAAACAAAAATATTACTTCCGATGGTGACTGCCATTGAACAAGCTATAGCACCAGTTTCATCTGGAGTCATTATTCGTTCGAGTTCTCTTTTTTTTTTTCTTTCTACGAAGCCAATGTCATTGCGCCAGCGACGGGTTATGAACGAGCGAGAAAGCGCATGGAGCCGCTGGGCCGCGTCGGCTCCTACATTCGAAAGGGGTGGCTTTTCTGCATGACGTGGATGCCTCGACGGGCAAGATGGCGGACCTATGCGCAACTCTGCTACCTAAAGGTAGCATATACAGTAACTCTACTTGATCCCAAGTACAAACAGTGGCTAGAATACTAGAAGTGTGATCACCGCCAAGCGGCTCCTATGGGAGGGAGTGACGCCGCCTTCCGATGTTTCCGCTAGGTGGCGCGCGCTGTCGTATACACGTCAGGCTCTCAGGCTGAGCACGCTGTTCAACGCTGCTACTCTCCGGTCGAACGTGCTTCTTTTGCCTGTTTACGCTGTTATTTCGTGCTGCATTTGCTGGTCGGACAGCCTCGTCGTGTTTGTGTGATGTCTTTTCGGAGTGCGCGCCGTGAGCAGGCGTCAGAGCCACTGTTTTAAGCCCAGATGCACGACTGGGCTGGTACAAATCGAGCAAGCAGAAAGCTTTCATTTTCTGAAGTCCACTGCGAGCTCCACTTCGAGCACGTTATTAACTGTGAGGTAGTGCGTTTGGACAGAGCTGGGCCTGTACTTATATGCCGCATGTAGTGTCAAGGATCTTCCCAAATGCGCCTTTCTAACTCTCGAAACTTGTGGCGCAAAAAAGAAACCCAAAGGAGAGATCATGCCCGCCGCTTCTGATTGCTCAGAAAAGACGTCGAAAGGACGACGACAGCGAGCCGCAGAATTAATCAGAGCCACCCGACCTTCCAAGTGCGCCCGTTTACGACTACACAGACGTTCCACTTCCTTGAAATCGATGGGGAAGGCGCGTACTTAGTGAGGAACCGTTAAATGTCGCTACACGCCTAGCTCGGACATGAGTCTTCTTCACGCAGAGAAACTTATTACATTTTGTGCCAGGGGAAGTGCCATAACACAAGAAGTGTTTGTGCGTGGTGTGAAGATTTCTATGAATGGGCTATGTGAACCGACCTCTCTTCTGGAGGCTGTTGATGCCATGCCAGTGTGTTCAGGGGCAAGCTTGTTGTGCGAGTTTCTTTTTGCATCATCTGGTAGGAACTTGAAGGTATGGAATGGGAAGCTATGCCATCACAAGTGTAAAGGTACCTCAAGTCAAGATAAAAGGCGCTGCATGAGTTGTAAGTACTTGAGAAAGCTCCTTATCAATCAGAGATACCGGAAGAAGAAAGCAGCAGGCAAACTGACCCGCGTGCAACAGTACGCCGCCTTATAAACAATGTGAAGACTCTCGACTGCACCATTGCACAACTGAAACTAGAGGATGAAGAAATTGAAGAAGCTGCACTCCTGAGCAAAATCGACAAGCTCCCATCCAAATAGAAGACTGCTATATTGCAGTGTTTTGAAGCTGCAAGGAGCAAGTACCTCAGTGGCATGCGCTGCAGCCCAGAGTGGATGTTGGAGTGTGTCATCATGCACATGAAGAGCCCGCGACGTTATGAACATGTGCGTAGGGAGAAAATTATTGTGCTGCCTAGTCGTACATGCCTCAGAGCATTCATGAAGTACGACACGTGCTTTGGTTTTAACAAATGTGTCCTCTCGGGCATTTATAAGAAGACTGCTAATATGGGAGACTTCGAAAGTCATTGTGGACTAATCATTGACGAAATGAAACTTGCAGAAAACTTTTGTGTTCAGCGAGGAAGCGGAAAGGTTGATGATCGAATTTGTGGACCTTGGTTTCTTCGCTCCCGAGGCTGACAAAAGTGTTCCATGTTTGTGAGAATTGAGTAAAATGCTCTCTGATTTTCCGTGCTCTTGTTAATTGAAACATAATTCTAGTTTAGATACGCAAGAATAATTAAGTCCTTAAAAACAGCCTCATGCAAATGTTAAGCATAAAAACATGAAGGCAATTGATATCACTGTCATAGTGACATTTTGTCGTGCTTCTTGATGTTTCTTATAAACTCTTGAAATGGCAATCCTCCCCAAAAAATTAATCTGTTACATGACTCAGCGCCAAGGAACGATTGCGAAGCTGTTAGCTAGCCGCAATATTTGCGATCGATGTAAAGCTTCACTGATGGTACTGTGCGTACGGTCGTAGCATAAAGTTATAGTGTTTAATAATATCTGCCGCGAAGTTCATTCATATATGAGGCACTCACGCCCTGCAATGTAGTAGAGACACAAAAATGCACGGCATCAACAAAACCATATCGGCCACAAACCAGCCTTGACATAGCAGCTTCGCTGCAGTGAGCCGAGCGAGCGACGTGTAAGCTACAACCAGCGCCACCTGGACAGCACCGGTCGAGGCATCGGTGGAGAGCGTCAGCGCAGGCGGCGCGGTCTTTACACTTCCCCTATTCTAGCCACTGTAGCATGGGGTACGCGCACATGCTAGCCTTATGTGGCTAGCAGACGACGTGAGGAGCAATCCACACTAGGCGCGCTTCTGCCAGCGGCCACCAGGCAGCGACTCCGCCCGATCTCGGGGCGAATAGGGGGCGCGCCTTGAAAACCGCGCGCAGCGCCACGAGTGGTGCGGCGGGCGTGCAACGTTGAGAGCCTTAGCAGACAGCAGACAGTTAGTGCGCGCCTTGCTGCGCGTCGTCAGTATACTGACGGCTAAATGCGTGCGTCAGGTGTGTGTAAATAGAGATGTGTTGGGACGCGTGTACGCGCGGGAGAAGAAGACACGACCGCGCGGCGTGGATCCCAAACATCAACTGTTTATTCAGGTTCTCTGGAGGTTCCGGAGAGCAGCGGAGGGTGGCGCTGCCTGGCGGCTTGGCTTGGCTTGGCTGCCGCCACAGCACTCCCCCCTAGTGAGTTGCCGAACGGAGTTAAAGGTCCAGGCGAGTGGGTGCTCTTGATAGCCGCCCACTGTGCGTCAGCCGGGAGGGCACCTCGTGGACTTGGGCTGGCATTGAAGCTGGGGGGTCCTGGCGATGATTCCCTTAGTGGAGGCAACACGGCGTCGTCACGGTCCATG
>JALIZH010022709.1:0-36830 GCA_030522465.1 Rhipicephalus appendiculatus
GAGCTAAGCCGCCCATATTTTTGTACAACTAGGATCAAGAAAAAGTCACAGTTTCACCGCAAGGGTGAAGCAATGAATGCGATAGCAACAAATTGTAATGTTATACGAAGTGAGGCTGGCAGCTAAGTCTTTTGGATCGATCTCACGCAACTCTAGAAAAAGCTTGTTTAAAGGGGCCCTCTAACACTATTCAACCCCGCACTTTTTACTCGTGGGTTGTGTAGACTGAAGTACAGACAAATTAATGCCGCAAGAACGGTAGTGATAACGGCACGCAGTCCTAAGTTATTCGGTTTAGAAAATTCAAAATACAAGAAAAAAAGAATCCCTACCCTCAACTTGATTTTCGCGCGGTCACCTGACCACATTTCACTCGCCCTGTGACGTATGCGGGATGCCCAATGAAGTGAGGTAGAAGCGCCTACGTAGTGGAAGCTCGCACACCATTGTTGCTTGTCCTTTCCAACGTGTTGTTGACGTCGTCACCATAGTAAAAAACGTGGTGCCTGACGTCTGACTTGTCAGAACATGAGCGGGCGCTACTGTTTCGAAGCGAGGTATTTTCTGCTGTTCTTTACAACATTCCATGTCACTCCCTCCTCTCATTCTGAGGAGTTGTTCGGTAAGCCGCCCGACGAACTACAAGGGTGCATTCAACCCCTTCAACAACAATGAAGAGCCTACCGCACGTGCGAAAGCGGCAGCTCGCAAACGCACAGAAGCAAGAAGAGGGAACAGAGAGAGAGGGAAGCCTTTCGTACGACCCGCGCAAGCCGAAATGGTCGCCAGCGTCTCTGTCGGGCTTTGTAGTCGTAGTGATCTTTCTTTTTGGTGCGGCCGCGTCTGTTCGGGGTTCAAAGAAAAAACACAGGAAAGAAAAATGAAACACATTAGTAATCTCAGTTCTGATGGCACCAGACGATCTCTTCTAACGTTACACTTATCCAATCATAGGCTGCTGCCAATATTCGTCATTTCCGCCCAGCAACAGTTCTAGCGAGCGCCACTACGTGATGATGCGTTCGGCAGCGATGTAGTGATTTTATGTCGTGATTAAAATACTAAATCGTTTGATATCGGCGCTTAGACCTATGCTAAAATTATCCCCAGTCATCACTCTACGCAAAACACAAATAAAATAGGGGCTTTAAAAGTGTTGGAGGGCCCCTTTAAGAGAATTCTCTTCGCGTTGAGAGCGCAGCACGTAGAAGGGTACACCGGCCGCCCGCTGTCGGCTGCCGAGATGGGGAGATAACGCGCGCGCCCGCGACGACGGCGGTCGTAAAATCGAAGGTCGCTCGAGGGACCCCCCACCCCCCCTCACGTCTTTTCACGCTCGCGAACGACGAGCGGGGCCGGTTGAACAGTTGGGGGGATCTTATCGCATGCGCCTCGGAGCGACGGAGATGCCGGCTTGTTTGATCGCCGCTTCAGCCGCTTTCACCGCTCCCGCTCGCCCGCCATTACCCGCTGGTAGAACGTACGATGCGCAGGGGGTTCTTATCAATTTGGACTTCATACGCGACATGACGGCGACGGCAACGGCGACGGCGACGGCAAAAACCCGTCGAGACTGTCCATATAATTGCTATCGCAATAAAAAAATATGTGTCCGAGATGTTGACAAAAACATACCATCCGGGCGGCGTGGTGGCATGGTCACGCCGTCTCTCGGGGGCCGAGCGAAATCTGCGCCGCACCATCTAGGTGAGGGTTTCGCGCCACCCCAGAGAGACGGCGTGACCTTCGCCGTGCGCTCGTCTAGAGTGCCAGTCGCAGCAGAAACGCGAGTCCAAAGGACGCTACCAGGCTAAAATGACTGACGGGTACCGCGCCAACGACGCTAAGCGCAAATGTATTGCTCACTAAAATCCTGAGTATCGTGAAGCCGAAAATGCTCCTCGGCAAGTTGGTTACGAACCAGACGAGCGCTCCCCTGGAGCAACGGCAGGATTTCAACGCGTGTTGGTCGGGAATCCGTTTGGGTAGCTGTGCAGCGTGTTTTGATTTTATGTGGGTCGCCAGACGCTTTTCCACAATCTCGGGCGTGTGCGATCAATTGCAGCGTGGCTGTGTGACGGTGACGATCCTGCAATGCGTGCCATCGGCCTGCCCCGCAAGTGCCGGTGTGCGGGACGTGCCGCGAGTCGTTGCTTAAGGCAGTGGTGCCTCGATTCACCATCACCAACGGCTACGTGACCACCTTGCAACACGGCCTTCAGAAAGTTCACGAGCATATCGTTCTTTGAAACCATCTCTATTCCGCCAACTTTCTTTCAAGCTTTATAACGTATTGTTGCGGTTCAAGTTTTCTCACATCACGACGTCGACAGCAGCGGAACTCGCAGCGCTTCAAGGTGCGGTCAAGTACATTCTACAGCAGCCACCTAATCAATGGGCCGTCTTTTGCGACTCGAGGTCAGCCTTACAAACACTACGCTTTGCTTTACGGCACGGATTACACGAACAGTTGGTGTATGAGATAAGGCACGACTACCACCAAGCGCTCGAAGGAGGACATGATATTATATTTCAGTGGTTGCCGAGTCATTGCGGAATTGTCGGCAATGACCGCGCGGATGAAGCTGCACGATCGGCGCATGACCAAGACCTTCGGACACCCATACCATTCCTGAGAACGGACGCCGCGCGGCGACTGCAATCACTTGTTCGCCGTATCACGCTTCTACAATGGAATACGCAGGGTTTTTCCAACGCACGCCTGTATTCGATTGACCCAAATTTGCAACTTCATTTGCCATCCGAGCTCTCACGACGCGATGCAACCTTACTGTGTCGCATGTGGTTGGGCGTGGCATTCACGAATGCGTATTCGTGTCTCATTGGAATGGCCAGCAGTGCGGCATGCGACTTTTGCGCCTGCGAGGAGACGCTGGAGCACATTCTATGCCACTGCCCATCATACAAGGCTCAACGACGTGTATTGGAAGCCAAGCTCCGTCACCTGGATCCAAGACCACTGACCGAAAAGAAGATCCTGGGACCTTGGCCTACGGTTTCGCATATGCGCAAGGCCACGAAAGCACTCTTATGCTTCTTGAGGACCACCGGACTTCACGAGCGCCTGTGAACGAACACCGCGAGTTCGTGTTGTGTAGTGTCAAGCTAACTGTACAGCCATCTCTTTCTCAATCTTCTTCTTTCTTCTCTATCCTTTCCTTTCTATTATTCCCCCCTTTCCCCACCCCACGTGTAAGGTAGCCAACCGAGCCAAAGCTTGGTTAACCTCCCTGCCTTTCCTATTCGTTTCTCTCTCTCTCTTACCGACGTGTCTCAGCCATCGATCTTACACGAGCGGCCATAACAGCGTGCACCCGAAAAAGAAAGTGCTGAAAGGCGCAACGCTCAGTACTGACATTGCCCATGTGTCTTCTAAAGAAATGGCCTCGAAGATGTGATAACGCCTGTAGAGAGCAAGGCCAGTGCTACAAAGCAACCGCTCTGTCGCCTTTGAACTCTGAGTGGTTTAGAGGTCTTGTCAAACCTCATTGTTGCTAGTTTCATTGCACGTAAAGAGTTGAAAATAGTGCACCAATTTCTTCTGTGTGAATAAGCATCCACAACGCGCAGTTGTGTGATAATAAATCTACAATCTTTTGATAGTGCTGGAAGATGATGCCTCAGTAAGTTCGTCTAATCGTATGTTGCATGCAGACTGCTTGCTGTCACTACCTGCTGTTATAGTGTCGCACTGTGTGAAGGTCACAGCAGCAGTACACTCTTTCCACACTAACGCTTACGCTTGCTGGGGCTGGCAAGGTCACGTCCATGCGCACTTGCAGGCACAGACTGTCCAGATTATTGAAAATCGGCACTAGCCCAAACCGCCTTGCGCGACCACACGCCTGTAGCCGAGCAGCCGACAGAGGTCAGTCAGAGAAGTCGGGTGTATGAGCGCTTCGCCCACCCCGGTACTCTTAGGCCAGATTGTTCAGACCGGTGGCTGCATACGTTGCGCAGGTACGGCGTGTTTGGGACCGGCTCTTTAGTGGTACGAACGATGAGTTACATCCTTGTTTCTCTTGCAAGCACTTCCGGACAAGCACTTACTTCCGGTTTACCGAATATTCAGAAAATGTGTCTTAAAAAAAACCCCGTACGAAATCGTTTGTTCTGGTTAAACCAACGCCTCCTCTAGAAAGATGCCTGCGACGTCGCACGCTTTCCCATTGGGACGGGAGGTTCCTCGTGGTTCAGTGCTTTCTCCGCGAGGAGCGCTCGCAGCCGACACTACTACTTCCGCTGGATTCGGAAGTGACGCCATCACAGAGGCACGGCCGCGCTGCCTCCAAGATGGCAGTAGACATTGCTTTAATCTCGGAGGCTGCAAGGTTTAAAGCGGCCGCCGCAGCGAGCGCTCGCAGCCGACACTGTTTGGTGGAGCGGATGAGGAGAGAACTGGAGAGGGCCGGGAACCAGCTCTTCGGCTCACGTCGCAGGCATCTAGTCTAGAAGGCATTGGTTAAACTCAATAGTTATGTGGATAGATATGATATCGTAGTGTAAGCAGAATGTGGCCAAGGGAGAATAAACTGTCTTGTTTTTTAATTAATAAAAATTAATTGAATGAATTCATAGAAATAACAGATGGTTTTCTTGCGAGCAGCTGGGATCTGACGGAGATTTTTGGCAAGGAGCCTAGCGAGAGCTAGCCCTTGTCCTGTGAAGGTGCGTGATCACCTGCAGGTGCGCGATCGCATCATTTCCTTATTTTTGCGCAGCTATTAGCTTCACGTGCTCTAAAATAAACGTCTACATTTTATTGCTCCCTATGATTGTCTCCATCTGCCTTTGTTGTCTGGCGCCATTTGCAACGACCGTCAGCGCCAGTGTACTTGCTCATGAAACAGACGACATATCCGAGAAGATCTCTACATGGTGGTACTTCAGTATTTTTGCGTGAATTAGTCACCGTAGTAGATTGTCGTATATTCTAAACTCTGAAAACAGTTGATGGCTTTTGAGTGTGGTCGCATACTCACGTCGAGTTGGTGAGGCAAATTATCATCCCAGGAACTGCTTTTAAGGGTGCAGGCAATGCGGTCGGACTTTATCTTCGTCACATTGCACGCACCATCAACGCTGTCAACACGAATGGAGAGCAGCGTGCTGTTAATAAGAACGTCGAACAGCTTTCCCTGCAAAGTACGCGGGAAATACCAGGCAAACACGTGAGCAATGTGAGGGAGTTTAACCAAATGATCTTAGTAATCACCTCTTGCCTAATTAGCTTCCCTACATTAGAGTTGTTGACGGTGTTTTTTGTTTGCATGCATAAAAGTAAAGAACATGTAAAACGAAAAAACTTAAATCACAGTTTCCTTGGCTTACACCGAAATACAATTGAAAAAAAATCTTTCCTTGAATCCTGAAAAAATAGTACCTAACCAAGTCTTTTTGATTAAAAGAAAAGACATTGAGTGACTCTATCAAAGTACAAACAATCATCAGATCTTGGAAACTCAACATAATCAAAGCAGAATAAATTACCATTGCACCGACGCTGACGCTTCAGTCTCGCCATGTATTTCGACAAGCGACTCAAAACGCTGACGACATCATCCTGCTTAAGTTTTGAAAGAATAAGCTGCATTTTAAAGAAATCGTATATATCAGCAATACATTTCAACACATGACCTCCAAGGAGTAACTACGGCAGATTTTATTTGCTACATTTCGTTTGAAATCCCTCCTCGCCAGAATGCACATGTGACTTGTCTGGCTTCCATGATATGTACCAGACTGTACCCCTATCGTCGACTGAGAATCACGGTACTGAAGCCGTCTCAACTCCAGTCACCCTGCAACTCAGACTCCTCATACGACAACATAGAAATTATGCTAGTCTATCTAGAACAGCAAAAAACTGAAACAGTGAGATGGTTTAAAATTTTGTGCAAATTATAACCTACAGGAACGGTACAGTTTTTATTACCCAGAAGACATAATTGGATGTGCAATGAACAACAACAACAAAAAAGTTGACTTGTATTTCACCTCATTAAAAAAAACTGAGTCGGAACTATTCCAATGAGTTCCTGGTAATCCGCAATGAGTTCCTGTCGATTCGTGTTGCTTCGTGTGCGTCTGCACTTTTTCTGTGCATTGTGTAGATGGCCCACGTTTTTATTCCTTTCTGTTTCGACGTCATCATGTGTTAATTTAACCAGTTTTCTCGGTCGTGCAGTATATTCCGGTAAGCAATTTTGGTAACGGTTAACAATATTTTAGACTGTAGTAAATTATCCCTTGTTCAAATGTTAAGTACTTGATGTCCTGGAGTTGGATCACAAAAAATATTGACGGGAATGCCTAGTGTCCCTCGTGTGCTGCTTCGTTCTGTCCTAGCCAGATCTCCTTAAGTTGTCCTAAGAGATTTGTAAGCGCTGGAACTCTACCTTTGTCCGTTGATTGTTGTTCTAAGCAAATTTTTCTTATTCTTCTGCAGCGTTGCCTTTTGTTGCTGATTGCGTGAAATAGGTGCATCAGCAATTTCGAATGCTGCTGTTTTCCGCCTCAGTGGATCAGTGGCTAGGGTGCTCGGCTACTGACCCGAAGGTCGCGGGTTCGATCCCGGCCGCGGCGGTCGCATTTCGATGGAGGCGAAATGGTAGAGACCCGTGTACTGCGCGATGTCAGTGCACGTTAAAGAACACCAGATGGTCAAAATTTCCGGAGCCCTCCACTACGGCGTCCCTCATAATCATATCGTGGTTTTGGGACGTAAAACCCCACATATTATTAAATGTTGCTGTTGACATGCAGCAATTTCAAATGTTGCCAGCGAATTTCAGGTACTACACAAAAGGTGATAACTTCCACAAATACCACCCTGTTTACTCTTCCTTCATGATTGCGCATGCGTTCGTTGCCTTTTATTGCTTTAAAATGCAATGCGTGTCGTATCAATAAATATAGTTGGAGTCAGCGCCGTCCTCTCCTCATCAAATGTAGCGCTACAGTATTTTAAATGAGGTTGCTGTTGTTGAGTGCGAATTTGTTTGGACATTACTATGAGAACGCTTACTATCCACGAACGCAGTCAAACAGATTATCATTCACGCCTACTGTCAACCTCCATCGTGATTTTGAAATCCTGTACGAGTTTTATACACTTCTGAGGCATCCCGAGACCATATAGTTATCATGACTGACCGAAAGTTGCCTGCTTGATGAAGCCACTTTCAATTGAAATGTCTGGGCTAATAGTTTTTATATATTCAGATTTAAATAGTTTTCAGTTCAGAAACGAATAAGTGAATCGGAAGAAGCTTCATCTAGTAATCCGCTTAACCAGTAACGCCACTTCAGCCGTGGAACAGTAAAAGCAGGACCTGTTCCGAATAAATAGGAACGTCTGGTTACCTTAAAACTTGTAACAAGACTTAGATTTGAGATAGTAGTACTTCATGACTGAACAGTAGCCCACTCACACATAGGAAAAAAAGGGAGGGACCCGAAATAGAAAGTTTTGTCTATATGTTTGTGGTCCTTCTCTTCTTGTGAGTTGGGACGACGTCGTTCAATCATGAAGTACGTTAACCTTGCTGCAAACAGCATTTTTTACTTCACACTTGCAAATGAAATGGCTTGTATGACGAAATACTGCATTTCCCAAACATTACTCCACTATATGTGATTTTTATGCGCATTTCAGAGCTGTTTTAAGTTCCAGATCATTTTAATACTGTTGTAGCCATTCCTAAACATTTTTTACAGAATCACCCTTGCGATCCATGGGCTCTCTAGCCTCAATTTTATAGTTGTTTTTATATTCCATCTTATGAATTTTGAGAGATTATTCTTATTTCGATTCATCTCTGATGTCTGCAATAAGTCTATGGCCCAGGCAATTTGAATACATGCGTGCAAGCGATCTAAATTCCTCAATATCTTTCAATGTTTCAGAGGTGCGTCTTTATACAACTTCACTTGCATTAAACACTGAGATATCTTCATCCAATAAAGCAGCATTTACTCTAATCTCCAAAAATTTGAACGCCCGTTCAGAGTGAATATGAAATTTACACATCCTGATAAGTCTCGGCGAGATATAGTTAACTCTGCGTCTTCACTCGTGGTTTGTAATAAGTACGTTCCGATCAATTTCTGTCCTATTCTGATCACGTCTTCATGTCAGCGTTTTCTGTTGTTCTCGTGCGCTTGCTCTTTCCATCTTTCTTGCCCCTTCCCCCTTCCCTCGTGTAGGGTAGCAAACCGGACACTACAATTCTAAACGCTACAATTTCCCTCTGACTATATATCTCTCTTTCATATGAGCATATTAGGCAAGTTCAGTGAGATCTAGTTTGCTGTGAAAAAATTAACCAAGGTGGCAGCTTAGCAAGCGCAGTGTGGCGATGCTAAGCACGATGCCGTAAGTTTGGTTCCAAGACACGCGCGCGAAATTTGAATGCAGAACTGAGTACTTCAATTTAGACACACACTAACCAGGGCCGTACCCAGGATTTTTTTTCGGGGGGTGTTTGTGTGTAGAACGGCTAACTTTGGCAACTGGTGGTCGCTGTGAGGGCGTGCAAGTATTTTAGTGTCACCCGGAAAGTTCAAGCATGAAAAATTTCGGGGGGTGTCAGAACCCCCTCAACCCCCCCCTTAGTTACGGCCCTGACACTAACCAACCGCAGGTAGTCAAAGTCAAAATGGAGCCTCCACGACAGCGTGGCTTAATCGCATTCTGGACATGGCCCGTAAAACCATGTCTAATTGAATCTCGTTCGCTACACCCTTGATATCACCGCAAAGAAAATTTTAGAACATGAAGCAGGTATTTATGTTTCATTGCCGATACATTTGACCTTGAAAACATACGCTTGATTTTCAGTGAGAAAGAGTCGGTTTTTACCGAATTCATGTAGAAGACGACAGTGTAAGAATGACGCTCTGGGAACCTCTCTCGTTGGCGAACCATCATGTAAAAAACATCAGTGATATAACGTAAGAAGAAATTACCCACATCAACCGGCTAAAGTTCACTAACCCATATTTTCACCACTGGTTGCCAGAAATCAACTTCGATTCCTTCATCGGGGAAGCGGTCGACCCACAGCTCGAGGCGATAGTTGAAAGTGAAATATCCAGGCTTGCCATCGAGTGGCCGTGGCAAATCCAGGCCATCCATCTTAAAAGTGATGTGCGCCGTTATCGGTTTGTCGTGTGCTTGCAACTCTGTTGCACTCAGAACGGAGAAGTTCGTCAACAACGGGCCACTGCACGTCATCTGCTGACCGCCGCTGGCAACCACACAAGCCTGTAACCAATGATAGGCACACTTCTTGTTAGTATATGAAATATCCTGGGGCAGTATAAAATATATATTCACTACATACTTCGAGGAAGCCGGCCAAAACGGTAGTAAAGAGAGAAGAATTACTTGCAGAAACAAAATGACCAGTCGGGCTAATTGGTGCATATTAATTTTCCGAAAAAAAAACAGCGCAAAATAAACTTAGACACACAGTGCTGCAGTCAGGACTGAAATTGTGTGTATAGTGATATGTGCCATCCTTCGCTTCCTTGTCTACGTTTTTATAGTGCGCTGTTTTTCTTCAGAAAATGAATACTTTCAGAAAGGCTGAGATGTTGCCCTGAGCTAGCTTCCCATAGCTTGATTACTCTGAAAACTTTTTAAACACAACACACATAAAAAGAAATATTCTGTCTTCACCTCCAGTTTGGGTCGTAGCAGAATATTTCTGAATTTTATTTTTACTGTTTTTACGAGTAAGCGTTGCCATATTCAGCGGGTTATCTGCATTTAGCTTTTTTTACTATCACACGTATGTTGCGCACTTTTTTTCATGGCGGTCCGTGTAGTGAATTCCTTTTCGAAGATGTCGATCAGGGAAGGCACAGTTCGATAAAGTACACTGATTTTATTTTACAATATGTACAGGCACAAGGCACTTCCACATCCCAAGGAAAACAACTGAGCGGCCGTCCTTACGTCTTTGCTCGACCGCTCTTTCATTCCGTCTAACCCCCGCTCCGTCGCGCCTCTTTTCTCCTGCTCCCCCCTTTTTCCCCCCCATAGGCGCCTCTCTTCCCCCCCGAGCGGGCTCGCTCAAGCGGCGTCCTTAAAGACCGGAAATGGCTCTGTCGCCGAGTCGCCGTCAACTAAACAAGAAACATATGTGCCGTTTCACAACACTGCCCCGCCGAATGAGCTCGCTCATTCTAACGTTAAACTTCGAGGGGGAACAATCGCTGAACGGGGCGCCTCACAAGTTTGCCCTCCGGCACCCTTACCATACACGAGCGGACCTTCGCATCTCGTCCGAAAAAGACTGAAGCAATTACACCAAGTTTCCATAGCAGGCGCGGGAGATTTTCTTGAACCAACACTATGTCCCCAACTTTAGGCCCTGCCGTCTCTGTTTGTCTCGATGCATAGGCCGAGCGCAGCTGTAAAAGATATTCGTGCCGCCAGGCCAGCCAAAACGCGCGGAGCATCTGCTTTCGCTTCTTCCAAAGTGCTCGAAGGGAAGACGCGTTCGACTCCCACGTTCTGGTTTCTGTGTGCGGAAGGCTGGTAAGGCGTCTGCCAGTGAGGAAACTGGCAGGAGTTAATGGGGCACTGTCGTTCGGGTCGTCCTGCACCTGCGTTAGAGGTCTAGAATTGATAAAAGCCTCTACTTCGGCCAATACTGTCGAAAGCTCAACAAAGTCAAGGCACTGGCGGCCCACAACCTTCCTCAGTGCTGTTTTCACGCTTCGAACAAGGCGTTCATAAAAACCCCCCCCACCATGGTGCATGTTCAACGATAAATTTCCATTCTATGTTGGCATTAGCGAAAAAGCTTACAGTGTCGGGGTGCCGGAGAGCTTTCCAAAGAAGTGCGAGCTCCTTTGAAGCGCGCTTAAACGTCTGGGCGTTGTCCGAATACACCACTTTGCACAACCCTCTGCGCGATACAAAGCGGCGAAATGCTTTAACGAAACTATCAGCACTCATGTCAGTCACCAGTTCAAGGTGCACAGCCCTCGTTACTGCACAGGTAAAGAGTAAAATGTACGATTTCACTTCTTTGTCGTCTTTTTTCACGAACAGAGGTCCGGCAAAGTCAACGCCGACCACCTCGAAGGGGTCAGCCTGCGTGGTCCGATCGGGTGGAAGAAGTCCCGTCGATGGCTGGATGTTTGTAGCACTGTATCGCCTACACACCACACACGCACGCACAGCACTTTTCACAATCTGACGTCCACGAAGAATCCAATACCTCTCGCGCAACTGCACAAGGGTGTCTCTGACGCCCGCGTGCAGAAGTTGCCGATGGGTGCGCTGCACAAGAAGCACTGTGTATCGATGTTGTCCAGGCAGTAAAACAGGGTGTCGTTCGTTGTGCGTCACATTCTGTGAAGCAATGCGTCCTCGTATCCGAAGCAAGCCGTCGCTGTCTGTCCACAACGTAAAATCTTTGAGCGGAGAGTTGCTTGGCAGCGCGGATCCGTTTGCCGTGTTCCGAAGTTCGTTGGAGAAGGCAGAGTTTTGCGCTTTCTTTAGCCAAAAGATGTGGGCGCGCTCGATCTCCTCGGCAGTCAATGGACCGGATGTCTTGATTCTCGCACGCAGGTTCTTCGCAAACCGCAGAACCCACGCGGTCACCCGATCCACTTTTATAGCAGAGCTAAATCTGGCAAGGTCGAGCAATTCGCCCTCGTCGTTGACAGCAGCATTCAGCACCTGTATCCCTTTTTTCTTCTCCAGCTCCTCCGGCGTGAAGCTTCCGGATCGTTGCTCGATAGGCCACATCTCCTCTCCTTGCGTCGTCCACAGCGGTCCTTTCCACCACAAATGGCTTGACTTAAGATGGGCAGCTGTCAGTCCGCGGGTCATGAGGTCCGCCGGATTCAATTTTCCAGGACAATGCCGCCACGCCTCCCTGTCGGTGTTCTGTTGAATCTCGGTGACGCGGTTTCGAATGAATTCTTTCCATCGAGATGCGTCCCCTCGGATCCAGCTCAGCGCAATCATAGAGTCCGTCCAAAAATGAGCCTTGTGAAATTCGATCTTGAGATTAGTGGTCACAAACTGAAAAAGCCTTGAGGCGAGCAAGGCGGCCATTAATTCCAGTCGCGCCAATGTGACAGTTTTCACTGGGGCTACCCTAGACTTTGCAATGACGAGGTTGGAGGTGCGTTGTCCGGTTGTACTCTCACTGCATAAGTACACTACAGCTCCGTAGGCCTTCGTGCTTGCGTCAGCAAACACATGCAGCGTCCTACGCTCCGGAGTTCCCTCAATTTCTGAATCGTACGCTCTGCTGATTTTGATTGTTTGAAGCACTGGAAGTTCGTCGCACCACTGGGTCCAATTCTGCAGAATATCCTCAGGTAAAACCTGGTCCCATTTGATATTCTGCTTCCAAATCTCCTGAAACATAGCTTTCGCCCTTATCGTGTACGGTGACAGGAACCCAAGGGGATCGTACAGCCTCGCCGTTGTTTGCAAGACGAAACGCTTAGTGTTAATCTTTGCTTTCGCAAAGTCGATGACAGCGTCAGGAGCAAAGGTGAGAACATCCTCGTTCGCTTGCCAAGTAAGGCCGAGAACCTTCAGGAGATTTGCTGGTTGCCCAAGCGGTTTTTCGGCAAGACCATCATTACTGAATAGCTTCATCATTTCGCTGCTATTTGATCCCCATTTGTGCAAGCTCATCGATGCAGCACGGAAAATTTCCTTCGCTTCCTCATAAATCTTTGCCGCCTGCTCGACGTTCTCAGCTCCACAGATCAGGTCATCCACATAAATGCTGTTCTTCAGCAGGTCGGCCGTTTCGGGGTAATCTTGCTTCATTTTTCCCAAGTGATGCTGTAGAGTAGCCGCCAAGAGGAATGGGCTCGATGTTATTCCGAATGGAACTCTTGCCATTCTGAATGTTTGAACTTCTGGGAGAGGGCTTCCTGGCTCGGGACTGCTGGCGTACCACAAGAACCGCAAGGCATCCCTGTGCTCCGGAGCCACACTCAGCTGCAAAAACGCCTTCTTGACGTCGGCGACCAGTGCTATTCGATGACATCGAAAATTGAGTAGCAGCTTGACGAGGTCGGGATTAAGGTTGGGTCCGCTTTCCAAATTTTCGTTGAGAGATTTCGCTCCCACGCTGTGGGAAGAGGCATCGAAAACGATCCTCAACTTCGTAGTCGTACTGCTTTCGCGGAGTACTGGCTGATGTGGCATGTAATAAATGCGGTGGTCGTCATTATGTGTTTCATTCCGCACATCTTCGGCTACACCCTCAGCCAGTAACAGCCTCACTTCGCTGTCGTATTCATGCAGTAGGCTAGGTGCATTTGAGAGCCGTTTTGCCAACTGACGGAAGCGTTTCTCCGCTACTGCGCGGTTGTCTGCAAGTTCAACTTCGTTTTTCCACAGTAGCTTGACTTCATAGCGCCCGTTTACTTCCTTTATGTTGTCCGAAAAACCCTTCATTAAGCGCTCATCGGCAGCGGTGTCTGAAAGGTCGGACACTCCAATGCTTTCAAGCTCCCAAAATGCCTTTAAGATCGGTGCTGTCTCCTGATCAGTGACAGTCGTCCTCAAAACGATCGCCTGGGCGCAGTTGATCCTCTTGCAGGCAGTCGATGCTTTTCCTTGGACTGCCCATCCAAAAACTGTCTCGAAAGCTGTCAGAGCACCCGTGAGCTTTTTCACTTTTCCTGTGAGGAAGTCCCAGAAATGGTCGGATCCAATTAGCACATCGATAGTAGGACTTAAAGACTGCTGGGAATCGTCGCCCACCGGTAATGACAGCTCTAGCAGTATTGTTTTCACCTCTTCGGTGGGGCAAGGAATCAACTGCTCGCATATTGAAGGCGTTTCTAGGGCTTCAATCTTGAGCACTCTGCCATCGTCGGCACTGATTAGGCAGACTTCTACTCTGCGGAACGTGCGTTGGCTGTGTGTTCCGCCCAGAACGCCGACCGACAGTATTTCCGTACCTAGCAATTTGCATCCCAGCGTTTTGGAGCATGCTTGGGTAATAAACGTCCGCTGGCTACCACTGTCGAATAATACTCTCGAGTCCCGTTTAGCCTTCGTTCCTTTGATCACAGCTGTGACAGTGGGCATCAAGACAGTTCTGTTTGAAGGAACCTCTTCCGTTTCCGAAGCATGCAACGTGACGTTCCCTGGGCTCTTTTGATCCGAATCTTTTGTGTGTGAGACGTTAATAAACGCCGGATCACACATCGTTGTTGCATGCCTTCGTTGACAGTTCTTGCACTTTAGTTTTACTTTGCACTTCTTCGAAAGATGTCCATGCTTCGTGCAACGAAAACATCTGCCTTTTGCCGTTAGGATAGCCTTCTTCTCTTTCAGGTCTAAAGTGGCGTTACAATCTTCGCTTGCATGCGTTCTTGAACTGCACAGTTTGCATTCCATGCTCGATGTCAAACCATGCAATGCTGCCGCCGACGAAGTGCGGGCATCATCCCGTTGCCGGATCTTCGTATTATATCTGAGAGGTGGCTTACCACTTGGGTCGTCGGGCCGGTCCTCCTGGGTGCGTTCGCGGCTCTGCAGTTCAAGCTCGAAGAAACGGAGCAGGTGACGAAGCGGCGGTCGATGTGATGATCCCGACGATGACAACATCGTTGAGGCACAGTCGGGATCAGGTGTCGCTGCTCCATCTTTCTCCCCTTCCTCGGTCCGTGATCGATGGTAGTTGAGCACCAACTCCCTTGGCAGCGCTCGCAGGAGCACCGGGTACAGCATCGCCTCGTAGGACTCCTCTCCTACCCCCAAAGCCTTCAAACCACGAATGTGCACTTGGATGGAATCGAGCATACGCCGCAGATCACGCACATTTCTTGCGGAATTCACAGGGCATATGTCTATTAGGCCTTGCATGTGATCTTGCACCAGGGCAGAAGAGTCTCCGAAGCGCCTCTGTAAGATGTCGATGGCGTCTGCGTAGCACTGCGAAGTCGCTTGAAGACCGGCAATCGCTGCGGCAGCTTCCCCAGTGAGCAGTGATTTTAGGTAGTTAAATCGGTCGATGTTGCTCAGCTCTTGATTCTTGTGAATAGCAACATCAAACTGCTCCCAAAAGGGTTGCCAGTTTCTCCTCCTGCCGTCGAACTTTAACAGCTCCAACTTGGGAAGCTTCGTTCTTTGATTTCGAACGGCTGGAGCCACCTGGGTTGTCGGTTCCGTTTGGACACATTTCCTCCGATATTCAAGTCGCCCGATGTACGTCACTAGCTTATCGCTGTATTCTAGAACAGCTTCGAATTCGGCTTCTGCGTCTTCCTCTCTAAGGTGAGGCTCTATCGCAGTGTCTGCGTCTTTGAGTTGCCGCTCGGCTAACCGCAGACGTTCTATAAGAACACTCACCTCTTCGAGGTCGACCGCCGAAGCGCTGTTCAGTAGCTTGTCTGCGTCGTTGGCGAAGCGCGTCACTTGCGACCGGATCACTTTCCTCTTTTTCTTGAGGATCTCCATCGCTCGTCGGGTACGGTCGATGTGGTCGATGTCTTGAGTAATCCGTCCCGGGTTTCGGCACCAAAATGTAGTGAATTCCTTTTCGAAGATGTCGATCAGGGAAGGCACAGTTCGATAAAGTACACTGATTTTATTTTACAATATGTACAGGCACAAGGCACTTCCACATCCCAAGGAAAACAACTGAGCGGCCGTCCTTACGTCTTTGCTCGACCGCTCTTTCATTCCGTCTAACCCCCCGCTCCGTCGCGCCTCTTTTCTCCTGCTCCCCCCCTTTTTCCCCCCCCATAGGCGCCTCTCTTCCCCCCGAGCGGGCTCGCTCAAGCGGCGTCCTTAAAGACCGGAAATGGCTCTGTCGCCGAGTCGCCGTCAACTAAACAAGAAACATATGTGCCGTTTCACAACAGTCCGTAGCATTCTGACTGTGTACTTAGGTATCAGTTACGGGGGGCTAAGGGGAGGCCGGCGTCCAGGCCTCTCCCCGCCCCCCTCTGGGCACATGTTTTGGCAGCCCTAATTAGCGGTGGCATCTAATTCTAGAGAAGTAACATAATTATGGAATTGCAAATTGCAGTAACTACCAAATTTTGATCACAACAGTGCGATATTTTTTTTGTGTATGTTATTCTCATTACAAATTTAATCGGGCTTGATTCATTCCACCCAACCGCATTTCACCGCGCAAATGAGAAACCTACACTTCTGCTGTGTAGTACGTGTGCTGCGAACGATGTGTTCAGATCTACACCACTTCGACGCATATGACTCTCTGACTCGGTGCGAACCGAATGTTATTGACTACCTTTATGGCCAAAGGGTAGAATGAAGGCAAAGAATAAATTAGTATCCTTAGTTTGATAAAGACCACTCAGACGAGGTCAGCATTGTTGAAAGCTGTAAGCCAGGTTTCAACGTAAAATCACATGACATTATGTGACCACCTTATTGGCCAAAGTTTGCAGCGCCAAACAGAACGCCTCGAGAGGGCGGGATCTCTGTAGGAACTCGTAAGGTCAGTGGTTGAGGTGCTCCTAGGGGAGGTGAGAAATGAAGGGAGACTGCTCTAGCAGTCCAAGGCGAGGCCTGGCCCTGCCTTACATCTATCGCTTCTTCCGCCTCCTCCCGAAGGTGGCAGCAAAATCGATGTATTATCTGCCCAGGAATAGTTGGCCCGCATCTGCCTGGTGGTGAATGTGCGCGAAGGCAACAGTGCTGCGGTAAGAGGCACGCGACTCCATTTCTGCTTTTCGATATAGGTGCCATCTGCAAGATATCGCTTTCATGCGGCAGATGCTACATCGGGCAAACGGGGCGCAGTCATAATGGCAGATTGAGCCCCGTGCGGCAGTGGACGCGCAGGCAGCGGTGGGACATTAGGCGGACCATTGCCACAGGTGTGTCTGTGCTCCGGAATTTAATGCTACACGTGTGTTACGAAAAGGCAACGATCAGGTGACTCGAGAAAAAACATGGTTGATCCCTCCGTCATAGGAATCGGTATAACACGAAAGTAAAACGTGTCCTTAAAAAGTAGTTGATTGTTTACTGTACATTGATAGAAGAGAGCTTGTCTATTGGTGTTTGACGGCTACAGCACCATTTGACGTGCACGGATGAATCCACGTTGACGCTTAGTCATACATCTCCGTCCCGACGGCTGACGTCCATGGTTAAGGATTAAACGTGCCCTTGTGGTCATAGATGCCTGTGGTAGCTGTAGCAGTTAACGGTGAGAGCGGAATTAGAGAAAGCTTTGTGACAGCCAGAAGAGCGTGACTGATTGGATGCCGAACTCACCGTTAGTATGCTAGAAAATGCATGCGTGGTGGCCGGGCGGCTAAACGCGTCGCGCCAGGTTTGATCTCCGGTCACACTCGAACCGAATATTTTTTATTATTTCTTTATTTGCATCTACCTCTAATTTTCACTTACGGACAACGCTGATGTACCAAAGACGTCGCCGACGCCGCCAAAACCTGCACCGGAATTTCTGCGAAACCAGTTCTTGAACGCTATCGCGTTAATAATAGTACCTTTGGTATCAGTGTTAATGAAAACAATTGTTCCTTCTCCTTCTTTGTCACAAAAGAGCTTCAAAAAAATTGGGTGACCCTTAAGCCTCGCCTTTTACAGTTGAACGCGATAGCGATATCCTGTCCTTAGTGCGTACTTCAATCACTTAGTGCATACTATGTAATTGGTAGCATGCTTTAAATCACGAGCAATTATGAGCGGGAAATGTTTTCGAACTTGCTATGCACCCACTACGTGGTCTTAAGGGAATACGCGCAGTGACTTATGTGCCTTTTGTAATGGGTGGCCGGCTTTGAACCATGATGTCATTATGATATTCACATGTTCTGACGCCCGATGGCAATGTGCGCCTGTACCACGCAATATTACTGCGATATTACATGTTGCATTGTAACGCCTGTATAAGGACGCGTGTGTTTGTAAAGCATGAAAGTTATTTTCACTGCATTTCCAAGCAGAGGAAGTTATTTTCAATGTAATTCCAAGTAGAAGCGTGGCTGTGTGGTAGAACACCTGCTTGCCACGCAGACGGCCTGAGTTCGATCCTCACTCAAACCCGGACATTTTTATTAGTTATTTTATTTGAATTTTCCTCAATTTTTCGGTCACGAACAAGATGATCTTTCGCTCACAACCAATGACGCCGACGCCAGAATTTCTGCGAAACGAGCTCTTTAACGCTATCGCGTTAATATTTTGATACCGATTTTGCCGATGGAAAGTGGTGACATGTGAAGTGCGCAAGAACACACACACACACGCACGCGCACGCACGCACGTACGCACGCACGCGCACACAAACACACACACACCCACACACAGCCACACACCGACACACATACACACACCGACACACACACACCGACACACACACGCACACGCACACACACACACACACACGCACACGAACACGCACATGCACACACACACACACACAACACACACACACACACTCACACACACACACACACACAACACACAACACACAACACACAACACACACACACACACACACACACACACACACACACACACACACACACACACACACAAAAGAGCTCCTCATAGTGTGATGCTGCGCGTGCGCACTCGTTCAACGTGTTTGGAGGTTTCCTTGCAGTAAAATGAGTTAATGCCTAACGCACGTTTTCTCTTCGTGTCCCCTCTTGTATCGGTGTCCTATAGCTTTTGCCCTACAGAAAAAAAATGCCTGTTATCAGAGGCTGCGTTGTCTTCCGCAGATAATCCTTACCTTTTCAATCTTCTCGTGCTTGTCGGATTGTTCCGAAGACGTTACTTGAGTGACCATCATGGGCGTAGCGACACTATCCAAGTTGGTTCCCGTCACATTAATGATTGGCTCTTCACTGAAAGGAGACTTCAAGTAGTATAGAAAGTAATTCACAGAATATCTACAGTAAACTTTCAAGTTGTAGTTTCATGACTTGACTGCAAGCCGCTCTGCGAGATTAACGAAATACTTTCTTTCCTTCGTTATGACATGCTGGTTTCGACAAAACTAGGTAAGTTGTCTTCCAAGTAACCTAGAAACAATAGGAAGTTTTTTTTCTGCCTTTATTTGCATACGGCAATAGAAAACAACGCATTTAGGACAAAAAAAAAAAAGGTCAGGCACAATGAAAAAATTCCTTATCTCCCGCTAAAGGGAACCATGTGTGGATGCGAAGCAGCGGGGAGATAATTAGCTTGAGCGGGAGGAAAGTCGCCGCTCTCATTTCACGGCAGTGGTCCGGGCGCTCATCGCGGCGCTGCGCAGGAGAGAGAATGAGGCGCGCGCGCTCCGTCATTTTCATACCGCGGAACTACCGTGGCGCCCCCCAGCGGAGTATGCATCTGTCACACCACCTGTCATTCCGTAGAGGATTCCTAGAGGAAAGGACGGGGGGTACCGTAGGAGAGGAGAGAGGGGGACGTGCACGCGCTGTAGGGGTGTGGGACGCTCCGTATAGTAGATGATTCCAAGAGGAGAGAGGGGGGAGAGGACGCGCATGCGCTCTGGGGATGTGGGACGCCGGAGCCGCTCCGTAGAGTAGAGTGTTCCTAGAGGAGAGAGAGGACGCGGGGCCGCTCCGTAGAGTAGACGATTCCTAGAGGAGAGAAAGGGGGTGAGCGTAGGAGAGAGAGGGGGGACGGCACGCGCATGCGCTGTGGTGGTGTGGGACGCGGGACGGACTAAGCCCCCCTCCAAACACACGCAAGCAAGATTAAGGAATGGGGTCAACCTGGGCGACAGACACCACCTGCCTAGCCATTGCTAAGCAGCCTCTCTGTGCTCTCGGCCATGACTCAAGGAATGGGGTCAACCTGGGCGGCAGACACCACCTGCCTAGCCATTGCTAAGCAGCCTCTCTGTGTTCTTGGCCATGACTCTGATGACTGTGTTAGGGTTGACGGCCTTCATATTACTACAGTGTTCTGGTTCGCATAATGGGCGCTTCCCTACTTCATGAAAGTGGCCGGACGCGGGACGGGGCACGGCGGACGGGGCACGGCGGACGGGGGGACGCGGGAGGGACAGAGCCCCGAGCATAAGATGCTTCGCATCTAAAAAGCTACAGCGCAAGGTGTTTGTTTTTTTTGCGCCTAAACCTTTTTTTTCCGCACAGCTTAGCCCTATTTGTAAAGTTTTTAACCATGCTTGCTCTTCTGAAGGCCTATCCCAAGCGTGTATCGTTAAAGAAGAGGCACTGCTGGTTCTGTGCTTTTTGGTTGTCTGCAATCATGGGTTTGGCCATCCGAGGTTTACGTGCACTGAAATCGCACAGTAAAGAGGTCTCTAGCATTGTGACTTCATCGAAATTTCACTTCCTGCAACCACTTCATTTCATTAATACATGTTGAAGTGCTGCAAGATGGTTTTTGAAATAAAAAGAAATACTGGACCCCCCCCCCCCCCGTCTATTTTTTCCTCGCAGTTCGAGGGGGAAAAAACGGTACTTTTAAGCGTTTGTTTCAACGAAAATTGGCGCAAGCAAATATTTGTGGCTGTGCCTTCTCGCCGTGGGCCGACACACATATGAGGGTAACGCCATATTGTTTTTTCAGAAAGATTGTTGGGCAGTAGTACAAGGCGATCAATGTTTCTGCTTGTTTGTAGTGTCTGTATTCTGTTTTTAGCATTAATGTGGACAGGGGATCTCTCTTGCCACAATTTTCCTAGATAAATCTCCGCAAATCACACGTACTGTCCAAAATAATTTACTCTCTGAATCATGACTTCTACAAAGTTTTTTCACGTACCGAAGCGCTGCAAAAACACTAAATAGCTACACCGAGTAAACACCTTTTCTGAGATGGAAATTCCGACACTTTTTTTTCAGTATTCCAGACTACGTCATAATTTAAATATTCACAATGGCGTCGTCACAATTCAAAGCCTTGACACCAATGATCACATCACAATTTAAACGCGGCATTGCCGCCTAATACGTATACAGTGAACTCTCAATTGAATGAACTTCAAGGGACCCAGCCATGGAAATAGTTCACTTAAATGAAATTTCACTAAACTGAATAATCACTACAATACCGAACAGCATGGGGCACAGCAGAAATCAAGTGAAACGTGTGAAATGGAATTTATTTTAAAAGTAATTCTGTAATTTCCATTTCTACTGGCGCTCTTAAAGTGCAAGAAGAGACAAAGCTGTCCAGAGAGTCTACGTTTTTGTGCACAGCCTCTGGCACAGCTTGTTGCTGTGACACGAAGTCTCTGAACATTCTGACGTATGAATTGTAATGGCTGAGGCATGGCCCTGGCTCAGCCATTACAACTTCTTTGTCGAACTCTTCTTTTCGGTTTCAGGCGAACACTGGAAGCAATTTCCCAATCTGATAGCCCTGCCCATGTGCTGAAGCGCACGTGGCTCGTTTTAGTCTCCCGCACGGCCGCTTTGCCTCGGCGGTGCTGCATGTACATTCTTGCACCGCCGCCAATGGATGGGTGACTTGAGGGCGGGATGCATTGGTTACGCCAGTGCTGCAGAGCGCAAAACTTCATAAATGCATCTAAAAAATGAGCCCGGGTCCGCAGATAAAGTTCGTTCAACTGAAATATTCAGTGTACAGAAGTTTGTTCAACTGAAAGAATTTTTCACTGTATGCATAGGAACACCGCCAGGATTTTCCAAAAGTTCGTTATACTGAAATATTCGCTAAACTGGCGTTCGTACAAGTGAGAGTGCACTGTATATTGCGGGTTCATGCTACGATGAGCGATTTCGCGGTTTACTTCTCATCGGTGCTTATTCAGTGAACTGTCACAAATTTTGTACGCGCTAGAAATGCATTCATTGAAAGATTGGCCGTCTAGCAGTGCTAGCAATAGGCCTACCTGACAGATGCTTCCACAGGTACAATGCTGCCAATCACTGGGTCCGGCTTGTAGGTGAACGTGGATCCCGAATCATTCACTGATGTGAAAGGCACTTCAACGTTATCGGTGGTAAGTTTGACTTGCAAGCTCCGGCCTTCGAAGCTGCTATTCACAGGGCTCGAGATGCACTCCAGAAATGTGTCCTTGAGCCTACAAAATCATATTAAAAACAATATGTGCAAATGTTTCTTTTTTTTTAATGCGAAGCATTTCTTACCGAACCAAAAGCATTTTGAGCGTTATTAACGTATTTACCTATCTATCTTTCTCGCCGCCTACGTCTGGATGCTGTCGTGATCGCTTCCCTAGCTTGCTGTTAACCAAAATTGGTATGGGAGGGTAAGAGGGTTTGTCTAACACGACTGTCCGGTCATGACATAAATGGCATGAAAATCCTGTTGCGTACGTTGTCAAACCCTCTCCTCCAGACACGTGTGGCACATACCCGTATACCATGGGCCGCGGTATGCGGGTATGCGCTACAGGTGACTCACCGTTCATATATACCTTGGAACGGCGAGAACAGACCTAGGCAATTTAAATGCGAAAGCGTTAAGAAAAGTAGATTTCGGCAACGTTGACCCGATGAATGCGAAGAATAAAAAAAATTGGCATATCCCAAGTACCATGGGAATCGATGTTATGCGAAGCATGCGGAGGCTATGTGGCTGGGTTGTAATTTTTTTACTGAGCGAAACGTTACGTAATGACGTTAAATATATGTACAAATGTGTTACGCACAGACATATGTTGAACAGTCGCATATGTTTCATATAACCAGTTGTTCACAGTTACGTGACGATACCAACAGAAACATGGGTATTATCTACACCAGAAACGGTAATCTGATATGTAGCACTTGTGCTTGCGTGGATGGTAGCCCCTGGATAGTGCTTCGTGGGCCATCTACAGTAGATGGCGCCTAAGTATACAATTGACGTTAACCCGACGTGACGCCTGCCTCGCAGGAGTACATATGTAACGTTTATAAAATTAGATGGCCAGCAATGGAACCACAATTGACGTTTCACCAACATTACGCCTGCATAGGGTCTTTTTCCAAAGCAGTTCCGAGACCTGGCGTGGCTCTGTGGTAGAATACTTGATTGCCATGCAGATTGCTTGGGTTCGATTACTGCTGGGACCCTGATAATCATTATTTTGCATTCGTCGGGTCAACGCTGCCGACGGCAGTTTTTCTTAACACTCTCGCTTTTAAATCACTAATGCCTGTCCTCGCCGTTCCTGGGTAGACATAAATTGTCAAACACCTGTGGCGCATAACCGCATACCGCGGCCCGTGATATACGGATATGTGCCACACGGGTCTGCAGGAAAGGGTTCGACGACGTATACGACAGGATTTTCACGTTATTCATGTGATGACCAGCTAGACGTATTCGTGAATACCTCTTACCCTCCCATACAAAGTTTGGTATACCCCAAGTTAAGGAGGCGGTCACGAGAGCACCCAAACGTAGGCGGCTAGATAGATAGATAGATAGATAGATAGATAGATAGATAGATAGATACGTAGATAGATAGATACGTAGATAGAAACGCAAAAGTGCTTACAGTACGCAAAGAAATGCTTCGCATTTAAAACCAGGATCCCAGCAGGAATCGAGCTTAATCCTCTCCCCCCTCTCTCTCCTCTAGGCATCCCTCCCCGCGGCAACCACACCCACACTGCGCATGCGCCTCCCTTCCTCTCTCCCCTCTTACACTCCCGCCTCTCTCCATCCCTGCCCGCGGCGTCTAACCCCCCCTGCGCATGCGCGTCCCCCCCCTCTCTCTCCTCTCCTACGCTCCCCCCCCTCTCTCCTCTACGCATCCCTGCCCACGGCGTTCACACTCCCCACTGCGCATGCGTGTCACCCCCCTCTCTCTCCTCTCCTACGCTCCTCCCTCTCTCGCCTCGCGACGCCGACGCAGGCAGCGTCTGCTAGCGAGTTTCTTGGTTGAAAAAAGCCGGCAGATTCCACGCACTGTGGGAATCGTTAAGCGTTCTGCGTGGCAGTCAGATATTATACCACAGAGCCACGCCAGGTGATGAAACTGCTTTAGAAAAAGACCCTACGCCGGCGTAATGTCGGTGCAAGATCAATTGTGGCTGCAATGCTGGCTATCTAATTTTATAACAAAGAAGAAACATTACATATGTACTTCGCAGACGCCTACTCGTTGCTCCATTCCCATCTTTTGACGCCTGCTGCGATTCTAGGCTTCTGCCACGCAATATATGATGCGTTAGGGAGACTCCTCGACATTCATATAGCGTTTTTTTCTGAAGACGTTTCAACAAATATTGTGGCTCTGTGGATACCAGTTCGGCTGGAACTCGAGCTGTTGATAAAAGTCATTTAGCTGTAGAGCCATTTGTATGATATGCAACAATGACGATGCAATTGGTTCTACGTGCCTAACATGCGAATTTTTCATAAACTGAGCATTCCCATTAGTATGAGCATGTCAACAGGCATAGAATTGCTTCTGGTTGGCACGAGATAGCGTATGCTATACGGATATAAGTTAATTTGTTTTTTAAAAGTCCTTTGCAGGACGTCCCAAAAGAGGATGGCGTCTTTACAGCTGATGGAACAATGTTCTATAGTTTCCGAAACCTCGCAGAGGCGACAATTAATTAAACATACAAAAATGTCTTTGCTGCTTAACCAGGTCTTTACAGGTGGCGTTTCTGTGTGTACTTTGTAGAAAAATGTTTTGGACGTTGACGAAATCGGCATTTTCTTCCCATGGACAAGCACGTCATGTTCAGAAAATCCATTATAGAGAAAGCGGTACAATGGTGCAGGAAATAACATATCTAAAAAAGATATTGTTATATAGATGTTTCCTTGTGCTAGAAAACAAATAGTCATTACAGAACCTGACTGTCAGAAAACGCGCTGATTCGTACATATCAGGCATGAATCCTTGCAAATAGGGGGGGCGAGACCCAGATAGCGTCCACTGTTCATGAAATGCAGTGCTCTGATTCCATTTTGGAAACATTGCTATTTGAAACTTTGCTCTTTGAAACTTCGTTCTGTGCAAAGCCTGATGTACGCTTGTACAGGCGCCCTTGAGTATTTTGTTCGCTGGGATGTATATTACGCACATCTGTAATAAATACCACGAGAGAAAAAAATATTGTGGCTCTGTGGTAGAACACCTCCTTGCCACGCAGACAGCCTGGGTTTGATCCTCACTCGGACCCGGAAATTTCATTTATTTCATTTGCATCTTTCTCGATTTTTCTGTCACGGAGAAGAAGATGATTTTTCGCTCACAACCAACGACGCCGACCCCGACCCCGACGCCGGAATTGCTGAGAAATGAGCTCTTTGACGCTACCGCGTCATAAAAACGTGTTTTTTTGGAGGTGCCCAATGTCCTGTGACCGCGGGCGTCCCCTTCTGAATTTCTGTATAATTCACCGCATAACAGTTCTACATTGCAACGGAGCTGACCTATGTTTACCCTTGTCCATGAGATGGCTGTAAAACACCTGTTGCAGTCTTCTACGACATATGCAAGCGAGCATGCTTTTCCCATGCTTGCATATATGAAGAGCAAACATATCTAGAAACAAATTGAATGTGTCTGTACACCGCACTGCTTAGTGACAAGCGCTGTTGAGATCGAATCGGTGTGGCCGTTTAGATTGATCATTCTTCGCCAGAGAGAAATAAAAGGCGCCTATTTCACGCTGCACGTTGTGTTAATTTATGACCCCCCCCCCCCCCCCTTTACCTCTATGCAAGGGATCCCTGATCACTTCCACCAGTGCACAAGGAGTCCCCGAAACATACATCGCTGAGAACCACTGCTTCAAGGGACACAGGCGCGTCTCGTCTCTCAAGATAACTGCCTTAAGTTTTCAAGCAATTATCTTGAGTTTAAAGTTTAGAGCTTTATCTTTAAGTTTAAAGCAAGACGAAGCTTACAGCTTCGTCTTGTACTTGCATGTGTAGGAGAAGAAAATTAAAAGTGTTTGATGTTCTCTTAGCTCACCTTTTTATTTTGCATTCTGTTGCGCCCATTGTCACCTTTCTTTTGGATCCAGAATCAAGGTCCGTGCCATGCAGAATGATTGATGTTCCTCCGGCTATTGGGCCGTAATTCGGGAACATGCCTCTCAGTGTAGGGTCCTAGCAGACATAAAGAGACCATTTTTTTACCCATTAGCTGAGCCAACGAATATCACACGGTTACGCAACCTATTTGGCTTCATATTTTCATAGGTACAGCTTGGCCATACAGAACTCTATTTTGAAAGAAAACACTGTGAAAGCTGGCGAAAACTACTAGAACGGGCACCACCTGGGCTAAGCATTTCGCTCCGTCAAGAAAGTCGTTTCAAAGCTTTGTACGATACTACTATTCCTCGAACTCCTGTGCGTAATTTACGCTAGCTCTTTACGCTAAACAATGTGCGTCATTTACGCTAATTGTTTTAGACTTCAATGACGCCATAGTAGAAATAGATTTCAATGACACTATAGTGCACTTATGTTATTATGAGATTTATTTGTAGTGCACAGCCATTCCATAGTAAATTTTATCAGGGACGTGAACACCGAGTGGTACCTCTTTCTATCGTCTAGATTACACTGTCAAGTACCGGTGGGAGTTGTCCGACAAATCTGATAAAAATAAAAAGATCACGAAATCGATGGGATGGATTGATCTAAGGGTAGGATATGAGGGAGTTGATATTAAGGTATGTTATAAGGTGTTACTGGGGTCATATAAATTAGTATGAACAGCAATCACATGTCAGAAACCTGTCGGATTTGGTTTGTTGCGGCACCTGGCGCATCAGATCTAAACAGCGCGCTTCCTTCTACACGCATTCGGCAGCGTGCGAAACACAAACTTCGCCTAAGGAACACACCATGACGCGCTAACTCCGAAAATGCATATTTTAAAAGTGAGGGAGTGGGTTAAGCTATCTGAAGGGTTAAGCTAAGTGTTGTATATGATAGAGTGGACATAAATGTATGTCATAACTTAAAACACACTAAAGGACCACAATCACTTGGCATATTGACGTGACATCCTCCTTGCCGCGTTAGCCTCATGTACAGCCTCCAGCATTTTTAAATAATGTCTCGCGAGCGTCGACCGCACGCAGTATTAGCGCCTTACAACGGCGATAATCTGCGAGACCGGCAACAGTACGCGCAGGCGCACAAAGCAGCGCTAGCGCAAGCGTCGTCTGCCACGCTGCCAGGAACAGCCTGGCAGACGACGCTTGCGCTAGCGCTGCTTCGTGCGCATGCGCGTACTGCTGCCAGTCTCGCAGATTATCGCCGTTGTAAGGCGCTGATACTGCGTGCGGTAGACGCTCGCGCGATATTATTGAAAATGCTGGAGGCTGTACAGGCGAGCGCAATATGAAGGTTTTCTCGCGAGCGTCGACCGGCCAAGCAGAACGTTTCGGAGCAGTGAAAATTAAAATTATGCATTCTTCTTTCCCCCGTTGGCTGTTCTATGCTGCAATAATCACCGCTACGACGAACTCTACACCCTTTCTCTCTGTTTTAAACTTTCTATTCGTTGCGATCAAATGCATTCTTCGCTGCATCTTATCTCTGCGGACGATAACAAAATTGCTGGGAAAGATCTGGTCAAGCTGGTGCTTGGCCACCTTGTGCTTGGCACAGCTTCGTTTGAAAGGCTTGATAAATCTAACAAAATACATCGCTCAGTCATTAAAAAAAAGGAAAAGAAAAATGAAGATGTGCAGAGGAAAGTGACTGCAGCTTAAGGGACAGCAAAGCGAGTCAGCGAAGATTGCCTAAAACCTCCCACTGCTCGAAAGAGTATTCTGGGACGTGTCGATGTTGTAGTTCTTGGTCGACGCTCGCGCGATAACCTTCAAATCGAGCTCTATCGTACATCACTGGACACGGCTCGCGCAGGGCGCACATGCTCCGGCATTCACCAAGTCTCATGCGCCTTGCCCTTCCACTCCCCCTTTCCTGTATATGAACGCGTGCCTGCTTACGTGATCAATTGCTCTTCTAGGTGTGCCGTGGTACAGTGAACTAGAAGTGGGGTACTGGGCACTGTGGCACCGCCGATGTCTCCTAGGGCTCAAGCGTTGGCCACAGACGCTGCGTTGATCTCGACCATCGTGGCAAGTGTGGAGTAACAGTGTGAGCATCCTTCGTTCCACGCACCAGGTGTCGCGACCGTCGAGATCAATGTAGCGTCTGTGACCACAAGTAGCGTCAGAAGCTTCACCTCCCCTGTTGCTGCTGCCGCGCAGTGAGCCTACTTGTAAGACTTTGATCTGGGCGAGTTAGTTCAGAGCAATAGGAAGGCACAGCTCGACTGAGACAATAGACGAAGACCACGCAACACAGACGAGCGCTCGTCTGTGTTGCGTGTTCTTCGTCTATTGTCTCAGTCGAGCCGTGTCTTCCTAGAGTCTACTAGCCTTCTTCTAGATTGCCGTTGTCTTGCCAAAGACATCCGTGCGCGCGCTACTGCTTCTTCTCCGACAGCATCAGTTCACAACGTTACGTAACCAGTTTCTCCTGTGGGTGTGCAGTGGTACACCGAAGTAGAAGAGATATAGTGGGCTTTCTGGCTTGGAACGCGTGGTGCCGCTCATGTCTCCATGGCCACTAAGAAATACATCAGGGTACGCGAACGCCGAGGACCACTATATACGAGACATCTAATGCAAGGATTGGGGTCGTCTGCAGGTATTATTGTTTTTGAGCATTGAAAACTTCAGGGGTCTCAAGTGAGGGTATTGAGAAAAAGAAGGTGACAAATTCGGAGAACAGCGAGGTAGTCTTAAAAAGTTACACCATCTTCCCAAAGGGAACCCTGATGGGATGCGAAGCAGCAGCGTTGCACACGGGTGGCGTCACGGGTTGAACGGCGCTAACGCGGGTGCTGCGGTGAGCACTGGAAGATTCGTTTGAAGCGATGGCTGGCGTAGGTCTTGTCGTTGCGCGTCAGGCGGCAGCTGCGGGCGCTGCGGCGAGCGCGCGGCAGGCGAGGGAGAGAGTGATGTCAGCGTGCACTGCGAGGGGAGCGTGACGTCAACGCGCAGCCGCGGCGTGACCTACTTGGCACCGCTCCAACACCTGCGGCGAGGGGAGCGCGTTGCGGCGCGTTCGTACGGACGCACGGAGGGACAGCGTTCCACAGGCTAGTCAAAGAGCTGCTTCGCATCTAATAAGCCTGATGTTATTAGAAAATAGAAAAACATGCATAAAATGCAAGTGCTATTAATACCTATTAGCTGAAATAATATGCAAGCGAGAAAAAGTGTCAGGAATGTGCTCATCAAGAACAATTATGAAAAAAAAGAAGCAGAGACGAGAATATCAGGAACACAAGGCACCCGGTAAGGCCCTGATTAATGTAATGTGTAAGATTGGCGGAGGTAAAACATTTCTCAAATACAGAAACGACGACGTACCTTATATTCGAAGCCAGCAGCAATGACATGACGATCTAAGACGTCATACTTTCTGAACTCATTAGTGGCCACGTCATCTACAGATATAATGATGTCTACTGTTGAGACGTTGTTTACAGGTGGTGTTTCGCACGTTATACTGAAAGAGAGAAAGAGGGAAAGAAGAAAATGGGAATTGAGCAAGGTTATCCAGACGGGGAGAATATCGATGTACGGTTATTTATTTATTTATTTATTTAGCGCTGCTATCTGGTACCAGATCATGACAGGGTGCAAGCATTTATGATACATTTGTAAATAATTCTATAAACACTGCTAGTGAACACAAAAAAATATGCGAAAACAAATGCAAAACACTTTGAGATATTTTTCAGACATCGTTAAAGACTTTTGTGTAACTATTTCGGTATCGAGGTCTTTCCAGACTGCAATAGTCCTAGGAAAAAGGAATACTTAAAACTGTTATTCCTTTTGCTAAAGGGAACTATGGTTAGAGTATGCCTTTGCCTTGTTTGATAACCTGATGAGTAAGTAAAAAATCACAGCATATCCACGGAGTGAATGATGAAGAGTTTGGGGCGAAGCTCCTGAATCAAAGCGATTACTGCTGGGCGGCCTCCTTGGCGCGCACCGTCTCGGGATACGCCTGACGCCGCGCGCGCTTGGCGTCGGCTTCGCGGGCACGCACCGCCTCGAGATCCGCCTGGCGCCGCGCTCGCGTCGCGGCGGCCTCTCGAGCTCGCACCTCGGGATCCTGCCGATGAGCACGAGCCGCAGTGGCCTTCCGCACCCGGCACTCCTCGTCGTCCATGGTCCGCCAAGCAGCACGATCCGGCAAGCGCACTCGTACGGCGACGATCCGGGTAATGAGAGATAGCGGGCGCTGGCCGCCCAGCGCAACCCCGCGCAGACCGCGCACCAGCCAATCGGAGAGAAGCTGCACCGCCAACGCCATCTAGCGTACCTTCACCCAACCGCCATATTGTACGCATGTCTATGGGACAGCGCCCTCTCGGAAACGAGACGAGAAATGGAGATGACGATACAGAATGTGTACAGCGCCATCTAGTATATCGTCACCCAACTGCAGTTTGCATGCATCTCTATGGGACAGCGCCCTCTATTGTACGATAAGGAAACACTACGGGGTACAGAGGATGGATCGACGATCGACAACCGACCAGGTCTCGCTATAAGGAGCTTCGCCCCTAAAAATCACAGTTTCGCCACAAGGGCGAAGCAAGGAATGCGATAGCAACAAATTGGCATTTCAAGTGAAGAACGGCAAGCAGATCGAAACTTGGAGCGCACTTCTGAAGCGCGAAGGACGCACGAAACATACGCACAGGTATACACAGGACGAGCGCGAACTAACAAGGGTCACAGTTGTTACTTCCCTGTGTTGGAACAGCTGCCTTCTTTCGGAAACGGGGCCTCTGCCGCGAGCGAAGTGACCTTCGTGCGCTCTGTAACCTAAACGCAACTTTCCCGGTGAAAGCACTCGTCGTAAAGCTGCCGTCATCCCCCCCAACCCAAGATAAGCGCGCGCGCACGCACCCGGGCAAAAGCGACTACGCCCTGCAGGCCAAAGTATAAATCGGGGTGTTGGGGAGCCAACGCGTCGCAACGAGTGGGGCGCCGAGCGCGCACTTTGCGCCATCTCGCTTTTTTACTGGTAAGGCAGAGAACACGCTGATATTCCCCCCCCGAGATCTGCGTGCCGCCAGCGGCGAATGGTGTATATAAATAGCTCGCCGTTAGTATGCTGTAGCTTGTGCGCTCCTGCTGCGGCGTAGCGGTTAGCGACGCGCGCTGCGGAGCGAGTGGTCGCCCGTTCGATTCCGCGAGTTGGAAAGCGGTTTTCCGAGTTATTTTTCTGCGTGGCATTTACACACACACATATATATATATATATATATATATATATATATATATATATATATACGGGGCATGACGCCGACGGCGAAAAGCAGCCGAGAGTGTCCATATAATTGATATCGCAATAAAAATAACTTTACAACATAGTAACGTCAACACTTTATCGAAGTGTGAACGTTATAATGGCCATTTACGAGCTGAAACAGAAATTTTAGTCGGAAGACAAGGTTGCGAACAGTCATAGGGGGGTAATCCACTGCGTCTAACTTGCTCGCTCACAGATGTGCTGCCGTAAGAACTGAAAATGAACGTAGCTACCTTATGTTACATACGTTCTAGTTTTTTAATGTTGGTAAAAGTGAATGGGTCCCAAATAATTACTGCATATTCCAAAAACGATCCACTGTAGGAATTGTATGTTAATAAACGAACACTAGATGTGGATGATTTCAATGAGCGTCTCAAGAAAAACAGTTTGCGCAAGGAATTTGAAACAAGAATATCTGTGAGTATCTGTTGCGATTGCTATAGCTATTTAAGCGCCTAGTTACGCGCCGGACACATTTTGATAGGAGCAAAGTATAAGAATACCTGTGCCCTTAGACTTAGGTCAACGTGAAAGAAAACCAAATGGTAATAATTTACCCCTAGTGCTATCGCTACAGCGTGCCTCGTGATCATATAGTGCTTTTGACGCGCGAAACCCCAGAGTGCGTATTGTCTTCTACATTGAAGGTACCATGCTGCAGAAAAGGAGACACGTTGGTTTCCTGAGCATTTTTGTGTGTGATAGGGTTAACCTCCCTGCCTTTCCGCATCCCATCTCTCTCTCTCTCTCTCTTTAAGTCGAAACAACGCCCTCCACAAACTGAATGAAAATCAGCTCAGGAAAACGTTATTAGGTCATACAGGAGTAAATAACGTTTTTCCAGGGGAAAAACGTTATTTCAATCAGCATGGAAATGGCATTGCTTCTTTTCTAAAAGAGCTGCTCGGAAATCAGAAAGACGACCACCCACTTCGAACAAGGAGCAATTGCGATCCTTCGTCGTCGTCACTAAAGCTAATCAAGGGTACTGCTTCTCTCAGTACTTCTTCGAATGTGTTGCAGCCAAATTTACAACTTGCAATGGCTGAAAGAAAATATCAGTAATTGCAAACAAAAGAACCTGCAGGGAGTGGCCCTACCGAATGAATGGATACAGACAGACACAGAACATTATTGAGGTCCTGCGGAACACTACTGCTCAAGGCGGTAGAGCAGCGGGCCGCTCCCATGTCGGGACGGGTAGGCCGAGCCTCATCGCCGCGTCGTGAGCCCTCTGGACGGCCCTGAGTTGATGTAAAAGTTCTGAGCTCCGTAGCGCAGAGCTCCATTCCTCTTCGGTCGTGCGTTGAGAACTCTGTAATGAGGGGCACTGCCAGAGCATGTGGTCTAACGCAGATGCGGAGCCACAATCTGGGCATGTTGGATCAATTCCTTCTATGAAGTGGCTGTGGGAATGAAGATTTGGATATGACCTGGTTTGAAGCATGCGGAGGGTAGATGCCTGTTCTCTAGAAAGTTTCACATGAGGAAGGGGGAAGACCCTTCTGCCTAGCTGGTAATGTTTAGTCACCTCGTTGAAAGTTAGGAGAACGTCTCTGAAGACCGCTAGGTTGGAGTTGAAGACCCCCCAGGCTGCCCAGCACGGTGAGTAAGTTCGCGTGCTCGGGCGTGGGCGATCTCGTTTAGGTTTGCCATGGAGGCCAGATGTGATCCGAGGTGAGCCGGAAACCAAATGATGGTGTGAGGAGAAATATCCCTATGACCTAATATACTAATTACCTGAGCCAATACTGATCCGGACGCAAAGTCTGGGACCGCCGCTCGTGAATCTGTGTAGATGTGTTGCCGGGAATCGTCAAGGAGAGCGAGAGCTATAGCTACCTACCTGTAGATGGAAATCGTTATTGAAAGTTCTGAGGTGCGTGAGTCAGGGCGCAGCGGGCCGCTCCCACGTTGGGACAGTCAGGCCAAGGCCGACCGCCGCATCGTGGGCCCTCTGGACAGCCCACATTTGAGCCCCGGCATCGGGGCTCTTTATAGCTGACAGCCACTTATCCTCATTGGTTTGGTCCGTGCCTCGTAACGAGGGGCAATGTGAGAGCGTATGGTCTAGGCTAGGGGAAGTCATTGCAGTGTCTGCAAGAACTACTGGGACAAATACCCTACCGAAAACATAATTCTTTGAAGAGCCTTCCTTTGAACCATCACGGCGAAAGTATGAATGAAACTACGGGACACAGCACTTGCATTGACGCTAGGTGACAGAAATACGCATCTCTTCCGCTACACAGTATAGCTGTTCCTGCGTCTTTGCACAACCACGGCATGCATTAGACCCTATCACCTACGTCTAATGATGTTTCGGGCCCAATGAAATTGCAGGTAAATTATTTTCTTGCTAAAATAATCATAAAAAATGAAGGAGTTTGACTAGTCTACCAAGTCAAAGTTTTTAAGAGTGTTGATCCTTTGTAATAGACATCCTTGCCAAGACTTCTCTAACCGTCGTTCTTTCTTTATTTCATTTTTCATTTTTTGGACAATACAAATGCATTGCCCGCGGTCAGGACAAAAGGAGGTGGTATGCCTCCTGACCGTCGTTCTTCATCCATAGAAGTGAAGATCACTGGTCCCAGAGAAGCCGAGTATATTTGAAGTTCAGGAGCAGGAATTTTTTACAACTGATTTTCAAAATGTTGCATTTTTGAAGTCATATCCTTACTTAAGTGTTCTTCGATTGCGTCTGACATCATATCCGACAATTAAATTTGGCACAACTGTTAACTTGATGTGTTACAATGCTCTGGAAAATTTTGGAAATACTGACTGTCATACAAGCTGAGCCCAACAGAAGTGTGAAATTAGGGCATTATTTATGGATGTGCCATATTCGTGATTTCTTTCTCTTAAAATAAGGGTCTCAATGCTTCAATATCAGAGCATTTTGTAAAGTTACTTCATTCAAAATATGCCCAGAAAATTTTGAGACGAACAGGTACAATTGTTTCTCTTTTTTTTGTGCGATGTAGTCCAAATCCTATTTTCGCGCAATTCGCTAAAGACGGTTCTGGCTCAGGGGAGAATTGCGAATTTTATTGATGAAGACAAAAATTATTCGCGATACTAAAAATGGGGTCGCTGTCCTGGGGACTCTGACTGAAAGATGTATTTATTTGAGCTAAATTAAAGGGTTTGCCGGACATGCACCGGCGTTCTTTCTGAGCACACCCACCCCCTGAGCATTCCATGAAATGAAGTCTTGGCCTATCACCTATTGCATAGCGTCCCAAGTTATTTATTTCAGCATATTTCACGCCATATTTATTCGCCCTCAACTTCGTTGCCACCTCAGTATGTTTTTGCAAAACCGATCCTTTCTATCAGAAATTCTTATTGCGGACATAGTAACAGTGGAATCACCTTCCGCACGTAATTTCCACGAAAAATCACCAACTGCTAAAGAATGCCTCAGTTAACGTTGTATAATTAAAATTGTATCTGGTTTCTCATTTCTGTTACATTTATTATGTATCTCGTGTAATCAGTCTCCCCTGAAATGCGTTTTGTGGTGAGGGTGTTAAACATAAATAAAATAAATAAATACTTCTTAGGCGCACCGTGGTGGGGTGGGGACGCAAGAGTAACTTTGACTACCTCAGATTTTATATCGTGCACTTTAGCCTAAGCAGATTAGCGCTCTTGCATTTCGCTCCAATTAAAATTCGGCAACCATGCACGGGAATCTTACTCGCCCCCCTCACGCATAGCAGAGCAACGCCGTAAACACACCGCCGCGACTATTGAAGTTCCACGCGTGGCAATATTTTCACCGCTGACGAACTGGTCATACGAGTCACGCGCCAAATATCGCGAACCTGAAATAATGACTCGTTAGTCGAAGTGCAATCTGTCTGAACATATTCCGATTAGGCGCACTCACCGATTCTCCGACCACGCAATATAGTCGCACAGCTGGCCGCCAACTGTTACATTCATGCTTTTGTCTGGATTATAGATAACGGAAGCGAAATTCTTGCCACGAATCTTCAGGATGGTGCCTCCGGCTGTTGGACCTTTCTTCGGTAGCACCTGCGTTACAGAGAGAGTACTAACACATTGTTGTCAGCTACAACATATACCGTCCGCCGGTGTGTCACGGAAGAAAAAGAGCCTCGTCTAGCCAACTCGATGAAATTACCACCTAGGAAAGACGATCGCTGGTGAGGCTTTTTTTCCGGCGTACAATTATCAAATGCCTGCCTTCAAGCGTTATCGGCAAACGGAGAATGTTGTTGGTGTATGTAGTTGCTGACTTCCCATACTCTCTGCCGCCCTTATGAATTCGCAATGATAAGACCACGTCAGCGCTCGGTAATCGCATATCTACCAGTCCTCCGGATTGAACTCCTCAGCTGATTTGTATGTAATAATGTGATGGCGGATCTGGTAAACCTTACAAACAGTCAGGTAGCTTCGATTGTGAACCAGTTCTTTGGTGAATTGAAGTGCAATAAAAGGCAACATTATAGCCTCAGCGGGATCACCGACAGCAGCGACAACCTAAAGGTACTAATGCGTGCAATTGGGTGGCCGACTTACGTATCTTCTACTTAAGCGTGCTCAAATAGATGTAACAGAACGACTCATTCAGGCAGCCGAGGACACTGAAGTTGCGGAGTGTTGCAAGGAAGGACTGCGATCCAGTCGCTTTCAAACCCATGCGTACACAACAATGAAATCAATTCAGGTAACACGTGCTACGAGCGGCAACATCAGTTCGTTCAATTTTGTTATTTTCAGGAATGAGGACATGTCCTGAAATGTTCTGTAAGAACTCATGATTACGTGTTTCAACAAGTAAGCGAAAGAGGAAGGATAAAAGAGACAGGCTATATGCATATAGTATTGTGTGCGTAAGATAAAGTGCACTGATTTCTTATTCAGTGCTGATGTGTCTTACGTTTTATTTTCGTGCGTGAATTTCGCCTTCCAACCAACTAGCCTAAACATACACTGATGCCAGATCCATACTTCGTTGCTCTGTGGTAGGAAGTTCGCGTCAACGCGAAGCATGTTCTGTTTTAGTGCCTTCTATTCTTATCTGTTTCGCTTTCATTACGTAGCATTAGCCCTAAAACAGCTTTTTCCGGTGTCATATATTCCATCACTATTTCAAGTAGCATGGACGATAATATCTCGCCAGTTTTATGCTGCCCGTCTAAAAAACGTCAGTTGGGTTATTTGATTATTTTGAGTCTGATTATTTTATCTTCTTTGGCTGCCTAACATGAATACAAGATACAGCTACATTCGCAAACACTCCCGAAAGCCTACGTCTTACTCTGAGAAGGTTTTAACTCAGAAAAATAAGCAAAGCAAAAGCAGTTGACGATGACACCTTAAACGTCAACAATAAAAACCATCTGTTCCAGAACGGCTGAATGCTTATCAATTATTATACCTTTACTCTGTTATACGAGACCTATATACTTTACTTATATTTATGAACAGTGTCTTGACAGATAGACTTGCTATAACA